>CM072815.1:45712918-45830681 GCA_036937905.1 Salvia rosmarinus
TTAAGTGTTTTAGAACTTGTTCTTCTAAACTGTTTATCAGGTGCAGCTACCCTCAGCTCACCGTCAGTCCGTCTCCTTTCAAAAAGGGGATGAGGTATGTGTTTATTTGTTGGTGCTTTATGTGACTATGTGAGCTTGATATGATCTTTATTTCATGTGCTTTGGCATGGTAAGAGTTTACGTGATGTAAACGCGATGTGGATGTTGAGGTGATATGGATGTGGTGTGGTTGGGTGTTGATGTGAATGTGGGCGATTTGTCGATGGGACGAAAGGGCCTTTAAGCTGTGATATGAAAATCATTGATATGATATGATATGATGTGATTGATATGATCACGGATGGTTGATGTAAATCATGTGTTTACATAGTGATATGTTGTTGATTGAAAATCTTGTTTATTTTGATAAGCGAGTGCTTGTAAGTGAATCTTGTATTTGCTTGCGTGACTATTATTATGAATATCGATGTTGATAGTGATATGTGTTGAAGTGAATATTAATGCGAGACATGATCACCCAGGATATTTGAGGCGGAAAGGAAACGTGAATATTTGTTATTGTTTATTAGTGAACTAACATGTAGTTTTATGGATATTCAGTGACCCAGACAATGTTGGTTAAGATCCACAGGATGGATGAGCATATCTGTAAGTTCGGGGAATGTACCGGGAATGTCCATGAGCCGTTGGGAGTGTTTACAGGATGATTTGTTGGTTTATGGAGGAAGGCTCGAGATAGTGGGAAAGTATCCGAATCTGAGGCCTACTCTAGGATGACGAGAGGCTACCAGCAGGTTGGCGACCATGGGCGAAGGCAAAGTGCGTGATGTTCCGTCGGGACCTATCGCGAGACATCTTACCTTGGATTTCACGAGTTCGCTGCTCGAGTGTGGAGCGTGGACCGATCATCGAGCATACCATCGGGTAGATGTGATAGTGAGGAATGTTCGAGGGCCGATCTAGATTGATAACAGGGATGATGTTCTGAAGAGCCTTTGGGAGAGCGGCCCGGTGCCTAGACGATCGCGGTTCGTCGGGATCGCCAATTACTACACCTCCATCTATGATCCTCGCCAGACGGACCGGGGAATGATTTGAGGCAGGACCTCCCGGGTGAGAGATGATCCACCCGCTGTGGCGGGGAAGAGGCCGAGGATCGAATCATAGTGCCACGAGCGATGTCAGGTTGGCCTCCGGAAGGAGATTCTAAGGAGGAAGACCGGAGGAGGGCGAGGGAGGGCGGTGAGGACTCGAGAGGACCCGGTGATCCGGATAGCGGATGACTCGGATGAGGTCGGCGTGTTGAGGAAGAGCACAGCGCGAGAGGGTGGAACCTAGGAACAACATTCACTTGAGACTCGAGCAATCGGGCGCATCTTGGGTGGGATCATACCAGGAGGCTTGCTTCCATGTAGGATCGCTTTACCGTCGGCGGCCGAATCAAGCCACGATAGGAAGGGATAGAGAGGATGAGGAAGGAGAATGGAACCGTTGAAACAAGCGGAGAGTAGTGGGCGGATATGGAGGACAAAGATCTAGGTGGTTAGTGTATGCGGTGGCGGTCATGATGCTGCTATAAGCATGGAGGCGGCATCTTTTGGTAATGTAGGGTCATATTCTTTTGCTCATGCTCGGCCTTTTTCTTGACATACCTTTGATCTTTTATTTTGTGAGTCCCTCACGGACCTTTGGATATCTTGATACTACTTTGTCTATGACAGGATGTTTATTTTGATGCTTATATGTGATATGAGCTATGCCAGCGATGATATATGATCTATGTGATGTGTGATGATGATGTTATGTGGAATGCATGTGATGATGTGTTGAGGTTGCATGATTATATGTGATCGTGCGTGATATATGACATATGTGATGATATGGTTATGGGTGATGATGTATGTTATGCGATGATACGGTTATCTATCTTGACGTGTTTCTAATGTTTCAGCGTCGATTGCAGAATGCGAGAAAAGGAACCGGAGGAACAATAACATGGAAGAAGCGAGAACCACCTTTGGTTCAACGGCATGCGATCGAGAGTTTTCACGGTAGAATCCTCCTACATTCGGCGGTCTTGGCGAACCGATCGGCGAGAGCTGGATACGATCCACGAAGGATCTTGAATACATCGGCTGCGAAGAAGTAGAAAAGCTAAGTGCGTGATCTTTCGGCTAACCGATGGTGATTTACGGTGGGAGTCGTAAAGAGAACATGACACCGGTTCGATGGGAAGGTACGTGGGAAGATTTCAAGGAAGAACTCATGGAAAAGTGCGTGCATGGCGTTTATAGGCGTGAAGGCGAAATGAGTTCTAGAATGTTCGTCGAGGAGAAGGGCGGTCACCGATGCGATTGCTCGTTCGATCGTCTATCGCGTTCGCTCGCTTTGGTCGGACGCAGGCTGCCGAGCGGACCGGTTCGAGAGGTCTCCGACCGAGATTGGAATTTCACTCGTCGATCGGGAGATCGGCGTATACACGATCATGAGCCGGACGCAAACATTGAGTCAATGTTGCCCGAGGAAAACGATGCCACGGACAGCTAAGCGGCGGAGAAGAGGAAAAGAAAATAGGAAGATCGAGGAAGAGGCAATCAGGTTTTCGAGGGAACGAGGCGGTCCGATGATTCCGAGGAATGCGGGTATTCGGGAGAGAAAGGCAATCTTGGGAAGGAATTTCCAACCCGTGCGGCGGTAGGCGGTGTGGAAAAACCTTGGTGCCGAAATGCGGAGGAATCACTTGGCGAGTGCAAGCAAGGTAGCGTCGAGTGTTATCGTTGTAGGAAGTTTGGACATTACGCTCGAGATTGTTCATCGATAGGAAGGCTAGCGGTGCGGCCGCGGTGAGAACGACTCGGCTCATGAGCGAGAACCATGCTTGGCGAGGATGAACCACGGAGGGGAGGTCACCGAGCCCGACAAACCAAAGGCCACCACAAGCGAAAGATGCGCCTTGAATCAAGCGGACGAGCCTGAGCTCGAAAATCTCGCGGTATAATTCATATGGTGATATACCGTTTCGCTTTGTTTGATCACAGGGCTTCACATTCTATCCTTTCGAGAATCGTGTGTGAGAGGTTGGGTTTGGTACGAGGAATCACAGAGTACCACAAATTAGCATCCGTCGAGAAATGCTAAAGCGAAAGAGATATGCCGAACGGAGGTAGAAATCATGAGGAGAAGGTCATGTCGACTTGCATGTCATCGAAATGGAAGATTTCGATGTCATCTTTAACATGGATTGGTTGGAAAAGCACAAAGCAACTATCGTTGTCTCGAGAGAAGTTGCTTTTGAACAGCCAAAGGTGGAAGTTTGTTTCCGGCATAAGGATGGGTGTTTCGTGCTATGATCTCGACCTTGAAGGCGGTGAGGATGATCAGAAGGAAGGTCAAACTTTCTTGGTAAGTTTAACGAGGCGCGATGAACCGCTCAAGCAGTTTCAAGAGGAGCGATGGTGTGTGAATATCGGACGTATTTCCGAGGACTTGCCGGGCTTGTCGTCGATGAGACAAGTGGAATTCACTATTGATGCGGAACCGGGAGGCGGCACGATATCGAGGCACCATATAGAATGACACTAAAGAATTGCGAGGCCGAAAGCGCAATTGCAAGAGGCTGTTGGATCTGGGTTTTATCAACCTAGCGTGTCACCGTGGAAGCCTTGATTACGTTCGTTAAGAAGAAAGATGGATCAATGCGGATGTGCATTGACTACGAAAAGCTGAATAAGGTGGCGATCGAGAATAGATATCCTCTTCCGGATCGGCGATCTGTTTGACCATTTCGAAGGAGCGAGTGTCTTCTCTAAGATCGATTTGAGGTCGGAGCTACCATCGGTGAAGATCATGAAGGAGGGCGTTGCGAAGACCGCGTTGAGAACAAGGTATGGGCACTCTGAGTTCATCGTGATGCCGTTTGGTTTGACGATAAGCGGTGATCTTCATGGATCGATGAATCGAGTTTTCCATCGATGTCTGGATAGTTTCGTCTTGGTTTTATCGATGATATTCTCATACATTCCGAGAATGCGAGTTGCATAGAGAACACCTCATGCCGTTACGGAAGCGTTCTGACGAGAGAGGTTGTATGCAGTATAGTAAGTGCAAGTTTTGGCTCGGAGAAGTGATGTTCCTTGGACATATCGTATGCGAAGGAATCAAAGTCGACCAGTGAAGGTTAAGCGATGAAATAGCTGGAAGGTTCGACTAATGCCAATGAGGTTGAAGCTTTCTAGGCTTGGAGGATATTATAGGCGTTTCATCGAAGGGTTTTGAAGTTGGCGGGCCGATGGCATAACAACTCGGAAAGGAATCAAGTTTTAGGTGGTCGAGGAAGCTTGTGAAGCAAGTTTCGAAGTTGAAGAAAAAGCTAGCAACAGCTCACTCCGTTAGCCGTGCGGAAGGAAACAATGGGTTTGTGGTCTGCTTGATGCATCCAAGCTTGGTTTGGGTTGCGTTCTTATGCGAGCGAAAGGTTATAGCTTCTGCGTCTCGTCGATTGAAACCGCACGAGTTGAGCTACCAACTCACGACACGGGTTAGCGGCGATCGTTCATGCGTTGAAGATTTGGAGCACTATCTCTATGGAGTTAAGTGTGAGATCTTCACGGATCACAAGAGCATAAGTACTTCTTTGAGCAGAAGAAAGGCGAACATGAGGCAAAGGAGATGGCTAGAGTTGGTGAAGGATTATGATTGCTCTATCGGCTATCACCGGGAAAGCCAATGTCGTAGCGGATGCACTTAGTGCAAGTTGAGGCGAAGTTGGGATATCTTCTTATGAAGAGAAAGAGCTTATCGAGATTTCGAAGCTCGACTTGAAGTGATTCACCCGTCGGAATCGGGTCAAGGTTTCGTCGACTTTGACAATGAACGGGACACGAGAGGCGATCGTGGCAGCGCGGCGGGAGGCGAGTTCTTGGAAAGATGCGTTTGAAGCAAGGCTAGAAGATAGCAAGGGTTTCCAGCGAGCGAAGGACAACGCTATTATTCAAGGAAGGTTATGTGTGCCACTCGATAGGGAATTGAGAGATAAAATCATGAGTGAAGCTCATGAGGCACCATCTGTGATTCATCGAGCACCAAAATGTCTGAGACCTTAAGAGGAACTTTTGGTGGGAAGGGATGAAAAAAGGATGTAACCGCGTTTGTGGAATGTTGTTTGGCTTGTCGGTGAAAATTGTACATCAGCGTCCGTCGAGGATTGTTGCGACCGCTACCAATTAGGAGTGGAAGTGGGAGCATATCGATATGGATTTTGTGGTGAGTTTTCCTAGGTCGGCGAGGAAACACCGCTATTTGGGTTGTCGTCGACGAATTGTGAAATCGACTCATTTCTTACCGATTCGGATAGCGTCACGGATTGGACAAGGTTGCTCGACTTACGTTAGAGATCGTGCGGTTACATGGTGTGCGGTATCGATTCGTCGGATCGTGACCGAGGTTCACGTCGAATTTTGGAGAAGTGCGTAAAAGCCGTGGGGACAAGCTGAATCTCGATCTGACCTTCTATCCTCGAACAAGCGGTCGATCGGAAAGAGACGATTCGGTCTTGGAGGATATCTTTGCGGCGATTGTGGCCGACAGAGGAGGAAATTGGGAAGAGATACTACATTTGGTGGGTTGCCTATAACAATAGTTATCGAGGCCACCATAGTAATGGCTCACTATGTAGGCGTTATGCGGAAGGAAGTGTCGTCGCCACTTTATTGGGATGAAGTGGGCGAGAGGAAGATGTTAGGACGAGAGATGGTTCGTGACGGTCAAGGTTATCGATCGAGATCAGCGAAGGATCAAAGCTCGGGGCGAGCGCGAAGTTCTATGCGGACAAGCGTCGCGGATCTTGATTCATGGTGGAGATCGCGTCTTCATAAGGTTTCCCGTGAGAGAGTCGTTCGATTTTGGAAACTAGGTAAGTTGCGACCGAGGTTCTTGGACCTTCGAAGTTCTCGAGAATAGGCCCGTTGCCTATAGGTCGATGTTGCCGCCTAGCATCGGAGATGTTCACGGCGTGTTCCGTTTCGGTTGAGAAATGCGTATGCGACCCAAACACGTGATCAAGCATGATCGGTGGTTCTTCTTGAGGATCACGAGTTACGAGGAGACAAGTGGCTATCTTGGAGCGAAGTCGAGGAGTTGAGGAACAAGCGATTCGGTGGTGAAGGTGTTGTGGAATCACCATGGCGAGGAGGAAGCTACGTAGGAGTTGGAAGACAAGTTCAGGGCTCAGTACCCTAAGTTCTTTCCGCCAAGTGTTTAAAATTTCGGGGATGAAATTTTTCTAAGGAGAGAGGGATGTAATACCCCGTCCTTCCTAAGCTTCAGGTTTGCATGGCACATTTTTCGAGAAAGGTCAAAAGGTTGACTTTTTATTTTGGTGATGCGATCGTCATGAAACCTTAGGCATTGTGAAGAGTGTCTCATGACGAATTCGTAGACACTAAGTATCTGGGTTTTCGACCACCCACGAAGGTTTGGCACTCAGGGAAGTTATGAAAAGCTGGACTTTTCATGGGTCTTTAATAGCATATCTTGTTTATAGTCGTTGTATCCGTTATTTTATTTAGTCCATGGGTACAAGTTTGCTAAATTTGGAGTCCATTTGCAAAAGTTTTATCGTTTTGAAAAGGGCGCTTGCATTGACTGACTGTGACCTCTACTTTTCCTATAAATAGAGGCTAGGGCCTTTATTTTCAGCGTTCGTTTGCTGCGTCTCTCGTGTTTACGGATGAGGCGAGCTGCTCCAGTGCTGCTGAGCGGAGGAGGTGGGGATCGAGGCAGGGAGGCTCGGCGGCAGCGCCGCCATTCTGTGCCTACCGGCCACCACAGCGATCAGCCCTCTCGGCAACCCGTTCTTCTATTTTGTCATTTCTTGTTTTGATTCCGCCTTTTAGTAGATAGCATAGGATAGAAGTCGGGATTCTAAAGGCAGGCGGGAAAGCGGCCGAGGCGGCCTATTTATTTGAAACCGCCGCCCGTCGTGGCGATTGGCCGCCGATTTGGTGGTCAGCGGACCACTGCCTTTGGCTATGGGTCCTTTAGGTTTTAAGTTTGGACTATCATTCTACTAAAGTACCAAATCTTGTTTTTACATTTTCAGCGTTTCTACATGTCGGGAAGTTTTCCATTGCTTGAGTTTTCTAAAGGAAGTACATGCAGGGTTATCCATTTTCAACATAGTTTGTCATTCCATGTTAGATGGTTATGCATATTGCTTTATGTTTCCATTTTCATGCATCGATTTTGGATGGTTTATCCTAGATCGAGGATAGGCATCAATTTTTGAAACTTCTTTCTTGCTAAGATTTGAGTCGACTTGCATGCATGCATATTTTGAAGGTACCCTATTATAGGGCGATGCCTACAGATATATTATATACGCATCGAGTTGATTTGAAAACCCGAGAGTGCCAAATGTGGGTCGAAAGTTAAAACCCGTTTTCCTTGATCTTCATTTGGATCACGTTGTTGCTTTGCTTTGGGGATGTGACCCCAAAGTTGTTCAAATCTTGTTACGGTACCTACCGGTCACGATCGGTGAAGTCATCGGTTGTGGATATCTCGATTAAGCGTTTTAAATACATTGAGGTTGGGTTATATATGCTTTTTGAGTTATTTATTACGATATTTCAAAAATAAAAACATGTGTCCGTAAAATGTTTTGATGAAGTTATTCTTGTTCTACGATCGAGATGTGGTTCTATTGTGATTGTGCCGGATCTCTATTACGGTGGGTTGATCACCGTCTTGAGTATTGATCGTAAGAGGATAGACCCGATCACGTGGTTATGGTTACGAAGGGATGAACCGGAAGTCCACGGAAATGGTAATGAGGTGGTTATGGTTACGATGGGGATGGACCCAAGTCCACACAGTTAACCGGTGGATATGTTCGGGCGTGGGGCATTGGATATGTTCGGGCGAATATTATGGGTTGGTGGATATGTTCGGGCGAATGAGATATGATGGGTGGCGGGATCGTTACGAGCCATGGTTCTTGTTTGGTGTCATTTGTGCTTATTCTTGGTATTGTTTTGCATGTTGTCTTCATTAGTTTATCGATTTATGCCGTTAGTTCGATTATTATTTATCATTTCGGACTTACTTGGTTCGTTCAATGTTTTGCGAAAATAGACATTAAATAGGATTAAATGAATCTACCAAGGATCGAAATACGATTGAAAACATCGCGATTGGAGTTCTTAGGTAGCGGATCGTGATGCGAGATCGAGCGAGCGCGTGTCGGCGAGTCAAGTCGTGCGGCGCCCGCCGACGACACTCGCTCGCTCCGCTTCACCAGCTCTTCGCCCTCGCCCCGCGTAGCCGCCCTCGGCGCGGCTCACTCAGCGGCGTTCGGATTTTCCTCGTGCGCTGGTGAGCGCCGCTGCCGTCTCGCACGCCTCGCTCCGCGTCCGAACTTCCCGCCCGCATGTCCGGTGTACGCATGCCGCGCGCCCAGCGCCCGGTTCACTCGGCGCGTTCCCAATTACCTCAGCGTTCGGAGTGAGCGCCCGGCTCGCCTCAGCGTGCGCTCGTCGCTTCGCCTCTCGCGTGCCTCGCTTTCGCTTGTATACGCCTCGCCTCTGACGTGCGCTCGTTTCGACCGTCGCTCGGTTGCCTTATTATATATCGTTATTTTAGGTTATTTACGGGGTTCGGATTTACGTATTTTTCTATTTTCGTTCGCCATCGGCCTTGCTGGAGCTCTAGTTCATTCTTCAACAATTTCTTCAATTCGGACATTGTTTAACATCGTAATCGGTTTCAGTTCCTTGATTCTATTTCGGATTCTTGCAATACCTTGTGTAATTTTGGATTTGGATTGAAAGTAATTGATCATATTTTGTTCAAATTGTTCTTGATCATTCGTTTACATATTGATTAGATTCTGCTTTCGATTTAATTCCTATCTTGATTAGGTTCTTGACTAGTTCTTGTTTCGGTTTAATAATCTGAATTCTATGCAAGTGGTGTTGAACTTTAAATTCATGTTTAATCGTTCTTTGTTGAATTTCATTGATCCTTGTTTGAAGATCTAATTTAATTGCTTTTGATTTGTTTCACGTTCCCGTGTTTGGTAGTTAATCATCTAGGGTTTGTGACCTCTAGTTTAGATCTATTGCTTTAAGTAATTTAGCTCGGGATTGATAACCACGGCTTAGGTTTCTTGTTTAATTCTCGTGTTTGATTCCTCGTATGTTTAAAAACCCTTATTGGTATTAGAGTGTTTAGGATTTAATCGTTTTACGTGAGCAACACGAACATTAGGCCTGTTAAGTTTTCCTTGAGAGGCGACTAGGGTTAGCTTTCCTACTATAACACCTAAATGCGATTGCGAGTAAATTGAGTATACTTTTGGTTGAACAAATTTTGGCGCCGTTCGGGAAAACTTTAAGCGTATTGTTTGTGTTGATTTGTTTTCCGTGTTTCTTTTGTTTTATTTTGTTATTCTCGATTCGTGTGATCTTTTCTTGTTTGAGTGTTTTGTATGCTAGGTCGCATGATCTAAATAGACAACTTGCTACCCGTTGGACCACTCGAAGAACTAAAGGTCGCTTTTTCGGAGCTGGAGGAGTTTGGTACCATTACGAGTGGTGAGCAGTCAGGCGGTTTATCACGGATCGACCAATTGTTGAAGATACTCCCCGTTGAGAGAGATGGGTGAGAATGCACGTGCTCTGCGTGATTTTATAGGCGGTGATTGGGGCGCTTCGTCTAATTGTTCTTGGACCGCGGCCCGAGATTACGAGTTGAAACGAACCATTTCTCACTCGTACCTACTTTCCATGGGCTTGCTAGTGAGGATGCTTTGGGCTTTATAAGAGAGTTTTGCTCGGTTTTGCGATCCTTCCATTGGGAGGACTAAATGAAGATCGGTGAAGATAAGGTGTTTCCGTACACCACGAAAGATAGAGCAAAGTCTTGGTTTACGGCTCTCACCAACTCTCTGCGAGCTGGAGCCGTGGTCGACAAGTTCATGGCAGTACTACCGAACAAGAAGAGTCGAGAGTTGAGGTCACGGATCATGACTTTCAATCGAGACGGTGACGAGCCATTCCATGAAGCTTGGGAGCGGTTCGGGGACTTGTTGCAAAAGTGTCCTCATCATGCCTTGCGGATGAAATTTTGTATCAATTCTTCTATGATGGATTGACTCGAGTTTCAATACATGGTGGACAGCGCGTGGGTGGAGACATCGGTTCTAGGATGGCGATGGATATCGTTGACATTTTTGAAGCCATGGCTGCTACTTCACAATGAAGTCGATCGAGGTGGGAGAGCAAAGGCTCATGCCGTGAACCCTTCATACGACATGACTAAACAAGTGGCCGAGTTGATGAGGGAGTACAAGAGTTGAAATTGAAAGCGATCTTGACCCAAAGACGAGGAATTCTTAAAGCCTTGTGGAATTTGCAATGAAATCGGGCATAACGTTGATCGTGCCCTAGGATGGGGAGCTAACTCATGAGGGACGAGCGAGCTATGCCATGCAAGGATTCCAACCCCGACAGCAATTCGAGTCTAATCAGCAACAGTTTGGCTCGGGGTGGAGGAATCAATCTAACGTGGGATGGAGAAATCAGAGTCAAGGGCCGAATTCTAATCAGAGCGCCCCATTCAGAAGACCTCACTGACCACGGCAATTTCGTGAAGAAGAGAGCGATATCCACAACAATGAAGAACCCCCACAACAGTGGTTCTCGGCGGCAATACCCGCGGCCCGGCGGTATCGATGGCACCTCCGCCGCCACCTCAGAGACCAGCATCTGAGGATGTGACGAACCAAAGATTTGATGTTCTAGAATCCACAATCAAGCGTATGGAGACGCAAATAGACGACTTGCTAGCTCATCTGAGCAGTACTACAAGAAAAGCGGTGGGAAGCTCCCAGCCTTGACCTCGCTGAGCTCAGGTGTCCTTATTTTGAGAAGTGGTCGTGTGATTGAGAATGAGGTGGGGGAGAAATCCGAGAGGCAGCTGAAATCTCAAGATGAAGAAACTAAGAAGGATACTGAGGTCCGATTGCATAAGGCAGCAAAGCCTTACACTCCTCCGATACCTTTCCGCACGGCTAAGAAATGAGAAACAAGATCGGCGGTTTAACGAGTTCTACAAACTCCTGCCAAGGTGAATGTCAATTTGCCTCTTTTGGACGTGATCAGAAATGTGCCAGCCTACGTCAAATTTTTCAAGGAGCTGGCTTCAAAGAAAAGGAAGTTTGGAGAATATGAGAAGGTCGTGGTCTCCGAGGCGGCCAATTCCATCCTGCAGCATCAGTTACCTCCCAAACTCCGGGACCCAGGTAGTTTTATCGTTAAAATTGCTCTAGGTAATGGTAAGGAGGCTTCTGGCATGCTTGATTTGGATAAATTTGATGACTTATTCGATTTTTAAACAATTAGAATTAGGCGAACTTAAACCCACTCGCATGTGTCTACAACTAGCAGATAGGTCCGTCAGATATCCGAAGGGTATTATTGAGGATATTTTAGTTAAGGTTGGTGGGTTGATAGTTCCTGTTGATTTTGTTGTGTTAGAAATTGGTGAGGTTAGAGAAGATGGAAAGGAGCACCTTTGTTATTGGGAGGCCATTCATGGCCACAACCAATACACTAATTGACGTTAAGAGTGGCACTTTAAAAATGAGCGTGCTTGGTGGCTGTTTCTTTTTGTTATGGACGATGTGATGTTTCCTTACATAAATTCCATTGATGATTGTGCTTTCATTGATGCTATTGATCCTTGGCGAGAATGTGTTGTTGCGGGAACATAGCCTCGAGGAAGTTTTGCGAGGATCGGTGACGAGGAAGAGTGGGCAAGTGAAGTTGCTAGTATGCCCAAGCCCACTCTAGAAATGAAGGAACTGCCGAGACACTTGAAGTATGTTTTCTGGAGGAGGAAATGAAAAGCCGATAATAATCTCCTCGAGCTTTCGATGTTGAAGAAGAAGAAATGTTTCGGTTGAAGAGGAATAAGCTCGCATTTGGGTGGAGTCTAGGCGACATCAAGGGATCATCTCGAGCAACATGCATGCATCGTATCACGCTTGAGGATGGAGTTAAACCGGTGATTGATGCCCGGCGGTGAACCCGATCCTCGGTGAAGTGGTGAAGAATGAGGTCTTGAAGCTTTTGATGGAGGGCTAATCTACCCTATCTCGGACGCGAGTGGGTTAGCCCAGTACATGTGGTGTCGAAGGGAGGCATCACGGTGGTGGAGAGCGAGAAAGGAGATGGTACCTACAAGGGCTACTACGGTGGCGTATGTGCATCGACTACCGCAAGTTGAATCTTGCGACAAAAATGACCATTTCCTCTCCCTTTTATAGATCAAATGCTTGATAGATTAATTTGGACATGAATATTTACATTTTCTTGATGGTTTATCGGCTATTATCGGTGGCAATTGCTCGGAGGATCAAGCGAGACGGCGTTTACAAGTCCCTTTGGGACATATGCTTACCGGCGGATGCCTTTTGGCTGTGCAATGCAGGGCACCTTTCGGTGGTGCATGATGTCAATCTTCTCCGAGATGATTGGAGATTTCCTCGAGGTATTCATGGATGACTTTTCGGTTTCGGATCTTCTTTTCATGATTGCCTAGATAAGATTGATCGTGTGTTAAAGCGTTGTGTGGAAGTAATCTCGCTCTTAGTTTGGAAAAGAGTCACTTTATGGTTAAGAGTGGGATTGTATTGGGACATATTGTGTCTAGGAATGGGATTGAGGTTGACAAGGCTAAGGTGGATGTAATTGAGAAATTACCTCCACCCGTTGATGTTAAGGGGATTAGGAGTTTTTTAGGACATGCGGGTTTTACCGTAGGTTTATTAAAGACTTCTCTAAGATTAGCCAACCTTTATGCCATCTTCTTGCTCAAGATGTTTTATTCAAGTTTGATGAGAAATGTTTGCATGCTTTCAATTTACTTAAGGAGAAATTGACTCATCGCTCTTGTTGTTGCCCCAAATTGGTCGCTACCCTTCGAAATAATGTGTGATGCTAGCAATGTGGCTGTGGGAGCTGTATTAGGTCAACGTGTGGATAAAATGTTACGTGTGATTTATTATGCTAGCTTAACTTTAAGTTCTGCTCAAATGAATTACACTACTACTGAAAATGAGCTTTTTGCTGTTATCTTTGCTTTGGATAAGTTTCGAGCTTATATCATTGGTTCTAAGGTAATTGTTCACGATGATCATTTGCTTTAAGATTTCTGTTGACTAAATCTCAGGCTAAACCTAGATTAATTCGTTGGGTCCTTCTTTTGCAAGAATTTGATCTAGAAATCATAGATAGGAAGGGTAGTGACAATGGTGTAGCTGACCATTTGTCTCGTCTCGAATCCCCTTTCGTTTTACCTGCACAAGAGAGTCTTGCTGAGTCTTATCCTTTTGAGCATGCTTTGGAAATCAATTCATCGCCTTGGTATCTTGATATTGTTAATTACTTGGTGTGTGGCTCTTGAGACTGATTTGAATTCCCGAAAGGAAGAGATTTTTAGTGTATGGGAATTACTTTTGGGATGATCCATACCTTTTCAAACTCGGGAAGGACGAGGTGGTTAGAAGATGCATCCCCGATGAGGAGCAAAGTCAAGTCCTTAAGTTGTGTCATGAAACCCACTGCGGGGACATTTTGGTGGGCGAAAGACGGCTTTCAAGGTCTTTGAGTGGTCTCTTCGGCCGACTCTTTTCAAGGGCGCCCACTTCTACCTTTCATGTGACAGATGCCAACGAGTTGGGAATGTGGGGAGGAGAAATGAGATGCCCCTGAACAATATCCTGGTAGTTGAAATTTTCGACGTTTGGGGTATTGATTTCATGGGGCCTTTCCCCAAGTCTAATGGTTTTGAATATATCTTGCTTCTTTGTAGATTATGTGTCCAAGTGGGTAGAAGCAATTCCCACGCGGACTAGTGATGCTAATGTTGTCTTGAAGTTTGTGCAGGAGAACATTCTTTGCAGGTTTGGGTTCCCCAAGGCGATCATAAGTGATGGGGGAGCACATTTCTGTAATAAGTTGTTCAAAAAGCTCATGGAGAAGAATGGCATCACCCACAAGGTGTCCACGCCATATCATCCACAGACTTCAGGACAGGCTGAGACAAGCAACAAGCAGATCAAGAGTGTGCTTGAGAAGACGGTCCAACCATCCCGGAAGGACTGGTCAATGAAGCTGAATGCTGCACTTTGGGCATACCGAACTGCTTTCAAGAGCATTTTGGGGATGAGTCCCTATCGGCTTGTATATGGAAAAGCGTGCCATCTACCCGTTGAGATCGAGCACAGAGCATTCTGGGCGATTAAGGCCATGAATCTTGACATCACGTAGCGGGCGAGGGAGAGCTCTCGGATCACGAACTCGAAGAACTTCGGGACGAAGCATATGAGAACGCCCGCATTTACAAGGACAAAGTCAAGAGGATTCATGATCGGAGAATAGTCCGAAAAGAGTTAAGACCGGGAATGAAGGTGCTGTTATTTCAGTCTCGTCTGAAACTTTTTCCCGGGAAGCTCAACTCAGGTGGAGTGGCCCTATTTCGTTGAGGAGGTGTTTTCCCATGGGGCGGTTTCTTGCGCGACCCAAAACAAACGGATCATTTCTCGTGAGCGGTCGCGAGTCAAACCGTACTTTGATCGTGAGAGTCGGAAGAAGTGGAGAGCGTTACGCTTGTCGGTCCCAATATCTTTGGCCGGATTATGTCGGGCTCACGGCGTTAAGCGAGTACTACGGGAGTTTACCCACGGATTTTTTTGTTTTCTTTTCTTTTCTTTTCCCTTTGATTTATGCGGTTTGGTTATCACGATTTTTCTACATACATTAATGCGGCTTTTATAGTGAGGCGGCGTTTAAAAGATGTACGAAGCCATTCATTCGGTGGCGCTCAATCGAACCAGCGTTCGGAAGAATCTGAAGCCAATCACGGTGGCGCTCAATCGAACCGGCGTTCGGAAGAATCTGAAGCCATTCTCGGTGGCGCTCAATCGAACCAACGTTCGAGAAGGAATCGATAGCTTTTCTCGTCCGGCGTTCAATGAGCTGGCGTCAAGTTTTGGTCGATAGCTTTTCTCGGTACCGGCGTTCGGTGTGAACCGGCGTTCATAAAATGGGAAGTATATTTTTACAGCTTGCGCTCAAACCAAACCGGCGCTCAACCCACAGGAAGAGGACCTCTAAGCCGGCGTTCGATCAGAACCGGTGCTCGCATTACATATAAAAAAGGAGAACCACTCTGAACCGGCGGCATTCGTTGTGAACCGGCGTGCCATTCCTCTGACCGGCGCTCATTGTGAGCGGGACTATATTAGGCACCAAGCCTATTCGTTCAAAATCACAAGCTCGGTCGCGCCCCTCCGTTAACATTTTCAGCCAGGCTACCCGAACGCCCCACACCGTCCGTCTCCCCACCGGCGTTCTCCGTGCCACCCAGCAGCCGGCGCTCGTTCAGCGAGTGCCCGTTCTCCCTCCGCCCGTCTCCACAATGCGCGCGCCGTCTCCGCGATCTCCGCCGCCACCCCGAGTGTTCCTCACCGGCGCGCATTCAGTGAGCGCTGCACGCCTCTTCCGCCCGCCTCGCCCCCTCTCGCGCCCTCTCTCGCGCATTCCTCGCCGCAGCGCCTCTCCCTCTCTCGAGCAGCGAGCACTTTCGCCGCCCGGCCCCGGCCCTCTACCCTGCACACCCAGCTGCACCTAGCTCAGAGCTCTTTCGGGCATTTACGAAGCATGGTTCGCACAAAAACCCTCTCGCCTCTTTGGCGAAGCGAGCAAGGCGGCGAAGGTGCTTGGGATCGGGTGAACAACCCGAAGATCTGGGCGAACTACAATGCCCCATTCGTGATTTTACACCCCAAGAAGGTATCTTTTACTCCGTTATTCGTTCGAAGATATCGAGTCACCCACGTTCGTTTGATTAGAATATTTTAGCTTCATTGGGTGTTGATGGATCGTGAAGCGATATTTGAAATTATAGATTACGCTTGGTTTGGCAACTAGGGAACGGAAGATGGTTTAAGAATATTGTTAGGGAGTTTTATGCGACACTAGAGCCCGATGATGATTTTAAGTGCGCATTACATCGGTTGGGGGAGGCGAGATCGCTATTACACCTAAGGTCATGCGTGATGTTTTGAGTTTTCATACTAGCGGTTTTTCGATGTACCAAGAGATTTCCCTCTTCTTTGAGACATGGAGGATTTTAAGCGGTTTTGACAATTGGTCATCGTGAGCACTTCTAGTGCCTTTATTCGAGACCCCGCTTTGGTTATAGCTCATAAGTTCCTAGCGTGCAACCTAACGGGGAAAAGCGAGCCAATAAAGTGAGTGCTCAAGATCTTTTCCTCTTGTGGTGTCTTTGTGAATAACAAGAAGGTTTTTGTGAACACCTTTCTTATGGCGCCGATTTGAGTTTATGAGGCGGCAAGTAAGGCCAAACTCTCCTTGAGCCAATACCCTTCATTCTAGCTAAGTATTTTGTGGGAATCACTAGTGAAGATGGTCTATTTCGGGCTCGGGCGTCATCGAGAATATTCAATCACTTTCGGTGATTTTCGGTTGATGCTTGACCGGCAACTTTGTTTCCTTATGAAGCACGGCGTCTTGTCAAGAGTATATCACGTTCAAGCGAACCAACCGTCTGGGTCTATTGTTGATCTTGCCACCCGATGGATGAAGATGTCCCGAGGATCGGGTGCGAAGCGGGAGAGGCGGGACCTCGTGACCTCCTTCACGGCTTTCCCTACTCCCATCGGTTCCACGGCGACGCCGGTGACCTTAGGCGCATTTGATTCAGCTTTGGCGGTTTCAGCGAGCCACTTCCACAGCGATTTGGGGACTTTAGCTCCTCACTGGAATCGAACTTTGAGAGGTATCGGCGGCGGATGGGTCGACAATTCACAGAGTTCAACCAATCTTCGACCCAGGGTTTCGGAGAGTTCCGTACTGAGGTATATCAGTGTCTTGACGCCCAAAATCGCCAGTTCAACGCCTTCAGTCAATCTTCACAGCAGGCGTTTGGGGATTTCCGTCAAGATGTTTACCGGCGTTTAGACACCCATGTGCGACATTTGGGCGACCTTCAAGCCCGATGGGACGCCTGGTCCCTATCCCACACCTCTCCACCACCACCACGCGCCGGACCAACGGTGAAGCTTCTTTGTTGGAGAGTATATATATTTCCTTATTTCTTTTGCTCGTCCTTTTTCGGTGGTTCGTTGTTTTTCTTTTGTGGTTTGTTTGTTTTCCTTGTCTTTTACGGTGCTTGCCTGCGGGACTATCCTTGGAACTTCGATGTCCTTGACCTCCTTTTCTCTCAGCTGTTATCAGGGAAGTCTCGTTCTCTTTTGGCCTTATTTTATTGTTCATGTTTAGAGCTCTGGGGACAGTGCTCATCTATGTGTGGGGGGAGTTGTTGATGATATGTTGTATATGTTGTGCTCGGGGTATGTGCATGATTGACACCATGGATCTATGCTTATTTTGTCATCTTGTACTCAAGTTTTTGTCTATGCGAATAAGTTAGGATTGTAATTTATGCACCTGAACTCTGTGGTATTGGTCAAACCTTGATGTGTTCTCTTTTATCGTGATGTTACGTTATTGAAGTGCAATGTGAATGAACGAGGTTGTGTGAATAAATCTTAAATCGGGGGTTATTGATGTGATTTGTCCGGCTAATGTTAGGGGGAGTGTTAACAGTTTGGTTACCTATATACTTGTTTCTTTAAAAAAAAAATATATTGTTTTTATGTGAGATTGTCGAAACGGAGGATGGGATTCTGCACCTCCTTCTCGTAAATTGAGAAATGGGCATGGAAAACCACGATAGGAGACTCGAGTTCATCGAGAATTCACCTTTCGACCATTTTTCCAAAATCTGTTAAGACTTTCTATGTTTATTGTTGAGATTATATAAATGGAGGATGGAATTCTGCCCCTCTTTCTCGTAAATTGAGAAATGGGCATGGGAAACCGCAATAGAAGACTCGAGTTCATCGGGACTTCACCTTTCGAACATTGTTCCAAAATCTGTTAATATTTTCTTTGTGTTCTCAAAAGAAACTTGTTGCTAAAGGTAACCATTTTAGTTAATTCACCCTAACGGAGAGTTGAGTGCGAGCAAAATGATCCTCTTGTTTATTTGACTTTCTCACAATCTTAGATTTGTTTCGCATTGACTTTGATTATGTATTCATCATATTTGGGGGAATTTCAAAAAGAGGTTTGATTGATTGGATTAAGAGTTTAAGTTGCATGAGTTATTTTTCTACTCTTATTAGTATAGACTTTGCTTGAGGACAAGCAAATGTTGTGTGGGGGAGTTGTTTTGTTTGAATTTGTGCTGAATCTTGGTATTGTTTTGCATGTTGTCTTCATTAGTTTATCCCTTTATTGCCGTTAGTTCGATTATTATTTATCGTTTCGGACTTACTTGGTTCGTTTCAATGTTTTGCAGAAAATCGGCATTAAATAGGATGAATTGAATCTGCCAAGAATAATGTATAATTGAAGAGCTTTTTGACAGGAGTTCATAGGCGGCGGATCGCAAATCGAGTTCAAGCGAGGAAGAAGCGGAAAGCGACAAAGTTGCGCACGACTTCCGTCGCGCGCCGGACGCCCGCGCACCATCACCAGCGCCCGCGACTCCACACGCCCGGCATCCCAGCCAGCGCTCACTCCGGCGCGTTCGATTTTACCTCGCGCTCGCCGCCGACGCCTTTCGCGCTTCAGCGCCACCATCCGCGACGCCCGCCGCCCGGCAGCGCGCATGCCATGCCAGAACGCCGGTTCACTCCGGCGCGTTCCCATTTCCCTCGCATGCTCGGATTGAGCGCGGCTCATCGCGCGCTTCGCCCGCGCCCGCCCTCGCCCTCGCCGCGCGCCTCGCTTCGCCCCCGCGCGCAGCGCCGCCTCTCTGCTGCGTTCATTTCCAGCCGGCGCTCAGTTGCCTTGTTATATATAGGCTATTTTAGGTTATTTTCGGGAGTCGGATATTACGTATTTTTCTGGTTTCTCTCTCGAATGCGCCGCTGGAGCTCTAGTTCATCTGTTCTTCCAATTTCTTCAATTCAGACATTGTTTAACGTCCTGTAATCGGTACTCGGTTCCGTTCTATTTACAATTCTTGCAATCTGATGTGTAATTTTGGATTTGGATTGAAAGTAATTGATCGACTTTTGTTCCAATTGTTCTTGATCATTCGTTTACATATTGATTAGATTACGCTTTCGATTAATCCTGTCTTGATTAGGTTCTTGACTAGTTCTTGTTTAGGGTTTAATAATCGAATTCTATGCAAGTGGTGTTGAACTTTAAATTCATGTTTAATCGTTCTTTGTTGAATTTCATTGATCCTTGTTTGAAGATCTAATTTAATTGCTTTTGATTTGTTTCACATTCTGTGTTTGGTAGTTAATCATCTAGGGTTTGTGACCTCTAGTTTAGATCTATTTCTTTCGTAATTTAGCTCGGGATTGACAACCACAGCTTAGGTTTCTTTGTTTAATTCTCGTGTTTGATTCCTCGTATGTTTCAAAACCCTTATTGGTATTAGAGTGTTTAGGATTTAATCGTTTTACGTGAGCAACACGAACATTAGGCCTGTTAAGTTTTCCTTGAGAGGCGACTAGGGTTAGCTTTCCTACTATAACACCTAAATGCGATTGCGAGTCGATTGAGTATACTTTTGGTTGAACACAGACGGCCCAACGCCCGCGACGCCCGCGCCCGTGCCTCGCAGCGACTCGGCCACCAGCGCTTGTTACGGCAGCGTTCGTGAATTTCCTCTCGCTCGTTCGGCCGGCGCTCGGCATGCGTGCCGTGCCTCGCCTCGTCTCTCGCGTGCCCTCGCCTCGTCCGCTCAACGCCCCAGCAAGACGCCCGGCCGTGGCGGGATCAGCAGCGTTCACCAATTTTGAACAGCGCTCATGCCAGCGCCCTCTCGCTCGCTCGCCCGCTCCGCGCACCGGTAGCGCTCGCCATCGCCTCGCCCCTCGCCCAGCCAGCGTGCGTTGGGCCCAGCGTACCGCGGCGCCCGTGGCGCCTCCTCCGATCGCGGCATCCCCGGTAGCGCGCCTCGGCATCTCCAGTGCCCGCTGCATCCGCCCGCATAGCTCGTCCCGTCCGGCGCTGGACCCCCAGCGCCGGTTTCGCCTGCCAGCGCCCTCAGCCCAACCGGCATTCCTTTCCAACACGCGCTCCAGCGTATTTTCACTCGCTCGTTCTGCTCCAGCCGGCGTTCTCGTGTGTGAGACAGAATCATTTTTCATCCGGCGTTCACTATGAACCAGCGTTCATATTCAAGTCAGAATGTATTCTGAGCGTGCGCTCACCTTAAACGCCGGCTCACTTTCATTTAATATATATATACGCGTTTAGGTCTCGCCTCGGTTCTTATTTTCTTTGGCGCAATTTCGGTTTCTTTTCACCATGTATTCTTCAGGAGCAATTCCTCAGGCAACATAATGAGATACAAGTCTTGTTTTAATTCCTGTTTTCTTTTTCATCTTTGAATGTTTAAATTATCAATTTATGCTTTGGATTATCAGTTCTTGTGGAATCAATTTCATAGTGTTTGGTTTGATGATTTATGTTGAATTCAATTCCATAGTGACAGTGGATTGGATTTTCATGTTCCGTTGATTTCATTTGCTTAATGATTTCTTGCTTTCGATTATTTCAAGTTCTTGTTGGATGATTGATAGTTATAGTTTATGTGCAATTAGATTTAGATTAGGGATTGACAAACCCTATGAATAATAGAATTGCATATGCTTTTGTTTATCGCTTTGATTTATCGCTTTCATAGTTCAACTAGGGATTGACAACCCCTAGTTTAGATTTATTGCTTTATTAGTTTAGCTCGGGATTGACAACCCCTAGCTTAGGATGCTGTTTAATTTTCCGTATTTCAATTCCAGTATGATCAAAAACCCATGTTGGTATTAGTGTGTTTAGGATTTAATCGCTTTCTGTGCATGACACAAACAATGGCCCTGTTAAGTTTTCCTTGAGAGACGACTCGTGTTAACTTATCACGCTACGATTAACTCGTACGATTGTGGAATATTGGAATCCACAACACGGTTATGAATGGTGTGATCCACAGCAGCCACTGACCTCCACAAACAACGATTAGTACGACCCGCGGCGGGGTATTATTCACCACCACACGCATCACCGCCTCGGCGGTCATCATTTGAGGATTCGTTCACCCCACGAATGGATATGTTACTTAACAAAATGGATCTGCAAACACCGCATCTCGCGTTTGGAGGCAAGCGGGGCATGTTAACGACACCGCTTAAAGAGTCATTGCGGCAATGGAGGAACCTCGATCCGATCCGATCAGGTCGGTGGTCTTTGTTCTAGAAAGTGACCCGATTATTGAGAATTGGGTGGAAGAGACACTAGAAGAGCCGTTGCAGCCACATGAGGTGGAAAAGGAGAAAGTGACTGAAGTCATGCCTCTCCCACACTAACCAGATCAGACTCAGACGGTCACTTTTCTTGAAAGTGACCCGATTGTTGAGAATGGGGTGGGAGAGACTCCTGATGAGCTGCTGCAACTAGAGGAGGTGGAAAACGAGGAAGAGTGGGCAAATGAAGTTAATAGCATGCCAACGCCCACTCTGGAGGTGATAGAACTACCCAAGCACGTGGAGGAGGATGAAGAGGATGGAGAAAAGTGGGCACTTGAAGATACTCGAATGCGAAACCCGCTTTGGAAGGAAAGAGCTGCCGCAACAATTGGAGTCGGGATCCCGAGAGGAGGACAAGTCGAGGATAAAAGTTGAGGTAACATCAATTATTTGTCAACATCCTAATTCACCAAAATCTTGTACTTTGGGAATTGAAAGTATTTATTTTATTTTGGAGAATAGGATGTTCGACTTGAGCTTAAATTGTGCATTACTTGTTTTCTTTACTGTCCTCTGTTCTTGTATGGTTCATACTGATGCTTTAGCCGAGATAGTATGTGATACCCCGTCTTTCCTAAGCTTCTGTTTTGTATGGCACGTTTTTCGAGAAAAGGTCAAAAGGTTAACTTTTGTTTCGGTGATGCGACCGTCACGAAATCTCAGGCGTTGTGAAGAGTGTCGTATGACGAATTCATAGACACTAAGTATGCAGGTTTTCGACCACCCATGAAGGTTTGGCACTCCGGGGAAGTTATCGAAAAACTGGATTTTTCATGGATCTTTTAAAAGCATATCTTGTTTATAGTCGTCGTGTCCAGTATTTTATTTCGTGTCCATGGGTACTAAGTTTGCTAAATTTGGAGTCCGTTTGCAAAAGTTGCGTCGCTTTTTGCGTTTTCGAAAAGGGCAGCTTAGCAAGTAGTGGCTGTGACCCCGCTTTCCTATAAATAGGAGGCTAGGCCTTCATTTTCAACGTTCATTTTCCTTCGTCTCTCGTGTTTACGGAAGAGCCGAGCAGCTCCAGTGCTGCTGCGGAAGCTGGAGGAGTGGGGATCGGCAGGGAGGCTCGGTGGCGACGTCATTCTTGGCCGCCGAGCCACCACCGTCGATCAACCTCTCCCCGACAACCCCATTTTTCTGTTTTTGTCCTTTTCTTGTTTTGATTCCACCTTTTAGTAGATCGTATAGCATAGAACTCGGGATTCTAAAGGGACGAGGCGGGAAAACGGCCGGAGGCCGCCAATTTGGCCGCCGAACCTCCGCCGAATCGCCGCCGCCGCCGTGGCTGTTGGCCGCCGATTTGGTGGCCGACGAGCCACCTTTTGGCTACAGGTCCTTTAGGTTTTGAGTTCCGGGCTATGCATTCTACTAAAGTATCGATTCCGTTTTACGTTTTTCGCGTTTACGCATGTCGGGATGTTTTCCGTTGCTTGAGTTTTCTAAAGGAAGTACATGCCGGGTTATCCATTTTCAACGTAGTTTGTCATTCCTGATTCGTCGTTATGCATATTGCTTATGTTTCCATTTTCATGCATCGATTTTGGATGGTTTATCTAGATCGAGGATAGGCATCGATTTTTAAAGCTTCTTGTTGCTAAGATTTGAGTCAACTTGCATGCATGCATATTATGAAAGTACCCTATTATAGGTCTTGATGCCACGAATATATTTCCTTACGCATCGAGTTGATTTGAAAACCCGGAGAGTGCCAAATATGGGTTCAAAAAGTCGAAAACCCTAGTTTTGCTACGATCTTCGTTTGGATCACGATGTTGCTTTGCTTTGTGAGAGTGCCAAATATGGGTTCAAAAAGTCGAAAACCCTAGTTTGGATCTGCGTAGCCTGTGTGGCGTATTATTGCCTGTGTGGCGAATCAAAGCCTGTGTGGCACATTATTGCCTGTGGGGCGAATCAAAGCCTGTGTGGCGTTGCCTGTGTGGCATATTATTGCATGTGGCGAATCAAAGCCTGTGTGGCGTATTATTGCCTGTGTGGCGAATCAAAGCCTGTGTGGCGTATTATTGACTGTGTGGCGAATCATAGCCTGTGTGGCGTATCATTGCCTGTGTGGCGGATCAAGAAATATATTCATTATGTTTTGTGACATTATGCAATTGATTATAACTGCTTGCAGTGTATTTCTCATCGAGTATGTTAGCATGCTTAAAACCCCTTTTCAATGATATATTTGGCGGGCTAAGAAGGTCGATGGTTGATGCGATCGGAAGAGCCCCACATTCCATTTTCTCAAAAGCATCGCTCTTTATATTTGTGAATAAGTATAAACTTAAAGTGGTTTTGGTTAAGATAAATGTTTTAAAATTATATATATAATATTTTGATTTATATGTATATATTGTTGGGGTTGTGTCCCTAGTTGATGTTAACTTTTTGCTTTGTTGATGTTTCGGAAGGCATATATATATATATATATATATTTATAGGGTATATGCGATCCTTTGTTTAATTTCTTTTATAACTTATTTGCTAGTTTAATATTATTATTATGTTAGTATTAAGGATTTAAGGACTTTAGTAATGTTCCTATTATAAGAATGGGGCGTTCTGAGAATGGTATCGAGCGATGCGTTCGTAGACTTGTTTAAAGTATGATCAAATGTGCTTGAAGGATAATGAACTCTTAGTATGAAAATAGCATAAGTGTTTAAAGATGTTTAAAACTTTTAATGGAAATGGAAGAATGTGTGGGACATGACCATGCTCAACATCGAATCTCGGGTAATTTATGTTTATGAAAATGTTTTATGGTTTTAAAAGTTAAAGGTGTGAGCATGAAAAGAAAAACTTGTGTCGGGATGAGGTTTAAAAGATTTTCGTATTTTGAGGCTTTATTAAAAGTTAAGAAGTTTTCCACAAGGGACAAAGTATATTGACTTGTCATGTTTTGATAGGATTGAGGATTTATCTGGTTTCCGACATGTTTTATATAGTTCAATGATGAAAGTTTTTATGAAGTTCAAATTTCGAGGATGAAATTATTTAAGGGGGGTAGATTGTAATACCCCGAAACTTTTCTTAAAGTAAAATGATTTATGTTTTGAAAAATAAATTATTTTCAAATGATTTATGAACTAATGAAGATTGAGTTTGAGCGTTTTCTGAGTTGTTCGGTTTCGGCGAGGATGCGCCATAGCTAAAAATGTAAAGTTTGATGTTATAAGTTTTAATGTTTTAGAAATTAAAATCAAAGCTTATGAGATAAGCTAAAACAAGCTTATGAGATAAGCTATGAATAAGCTTATTAGATAAGCTATTAACAAGCTTATGGAATAAGCTAGAAATTTCTAGAAAAAGCTAAAGCTTCCTAAGCAAGCTTGTAATAGTAAAATGATTTATGTATATATGTTTAAGCTTCCAAAACACACCTTTTCACCATTTCCTCCCATAATTCTCGAAAACACACACAAACACATACTGCAATGTGAAAAAAATTTCTAACTCATTTCTACGAAGATCTAACTGATGAATTCACGATCCGTCTTCGCACAAAGGTAGATCTACACCTCTAGAACATATTTATGGTTTAAAAATTTGAAAATCATGAACTTTGAAAACTTCAAGTTTTCGATCCTTTTCAATTTGTTTGAAGGAGCATGTTTTGTTCCATTATATCTTGATATTATGATAGATCTATCGCCTATGAGTTGTTTAGTGTTGAATTTTCAAGCATGAGTTCATTCTTTGGAAATTCTTGAAATTTTCGAAAATATGAAGGTTTAGATCTTGAACTTATGTTGATGATATGTTTAATATGCCTTCATATATGTGTTGTTGGGTAGATATAAACATGTTTTGAACAAGAAAAACGTTTGAAATCGAACTTGTGCAAAATTTCCTTTTTGACCGAAAACCCTAGCTTATATAATGTTGGATTTTTGATTTTATTTGATCATTTTGAGTTCATATTTGGATTCTATGATATGAATAAAGTTTAAAATGATTTATTAAGTATTTTTCGTACCGACGTATTCAATATTTGGAAAATTTTAGTTTGACGTCGAATTGGGGCTTTCAATGCTAAAGCTTTGATATTCAAGTTTTGATGATTGATTTGTGATCTTTGATGATGATTAAGCATATATAAAGGTTCGTCTAAGATGAGCGGCGTCTTGTGCAAATTTTCACGTTAGACATATGTTATGTACATAAGCGATGTTGATTTTTAGTTAAGACTAGACCATTTGAACATGTTGATGAGTCTTATATAATTATTTGGACATATGAAACTTAGCACGTGTGGCGTAGCTGAATCATAGCACGTGTGGCGTATTATTGCTGTGGTGGCTTGTGAATCAAAGCTGTGTGTGGAATCGTTATTGGCACATTATTGCACCGCGGGCGAATCAAAGCCCGTGTGGCGTTGCACGTGTGGCGTATTATTGCTGTGTGGCGAATCAAAGCTTGTGTGGCATATTATTATTGTGTGTGGCGAATCAAAGCACGTGTGGCGTTGCACGTGTGGCGTATTATTGGTGTGTGGCGAATCATAGCCTGTGTGGCGTATCATTGCACGTGTGGCGGATCAAGAAATATATTCATTATGTTTTGTGACATTATGCGATTGGTTATAAGCGCTTGCGGTGTATTTCCTCACCGAGTATGTTAGCATGCTTAAAACCCTTTTCAATGATATATTTGGCGGGGCTAAGGAGGTCGATGGTTGATCTGATCGGAAGAGCCCCACATTCCCATTTTCTCAAAACATCGCTCTTTATATTTGTGAATAAGTATAAACTTAAAGTGGTTTTGGTTAAGATAAATGTTTTAAAATTATATATATAATATTTTGATTTATATGTATATATTGTTGAAATTGTGTCCCTAGTTGATGTTAACTTTCTTTGCTTTGTTGATGTTTGAAGGTATATATATATATATATATATATATTTATAGGGTATATGTTGTCCTTTTGTTTAATTTCTTTTATAACCCCGCTGCTAGTTTAATATTATTATTATGTAAGTATTAAGGATTTAAGGACTTTAGTAATGTTCCCTATTATAAGAATGGGGGCATTACAGAATGGTATCAGAGCGAGGCGTTTCTGTAGACTTGTTTAAAGTATGATCAAATGTGCTTGAAGGATAATGAACTCTTAGTATGAAAATAGCATAAGTGTTTAAAGATGTTTAAAACTTTTAATGGAAATGGGAGAATGTGTGGGACATGACCGCTGCTCAACATCGACTCTCAGGTAATTTATGTTTATGAAAATGTTTTATGGTTTTAAAAGTTAAAGGTGTGAGCATGAAAAGAAAAACTTGTGTCGGGATGAGGTTTAAAAGATTTTCGTATCATGAGGCTTTATTAAAAGTTAAGAAGTTTTCCACAAGGGACAAAGTATATTGACTTGTCATGTTTTGATAGGATTGAGGATTTATATAGTTTCCCGACACATGTTTTATATAGTTCAATGATGAAAGTTTTTATGAAGTTCAAATTTCAAGGACGAAATTATTTAAGGGGGGTAGATTGTAATACCCCGAAACTTTTCTTAAAGTAGAATGATTTATGTATTGAAAAACAAATTATTTTCAAATGATTTATGAACTAATGAAGATTGAGTTTGAACGTTTTCTGAGTTGTTCGATTTCGGCGAGGATGCGCCATAGCCAAAAATGTAAAGTTTGATGTTATAAGTTTTAAAGTTTTAGAAATTAAAATCAAAGCTTATGAGATAAGCTAAAACAAGCTTATGAGATAAGCTATGAATAAGCTTATTAGATATGCTATTAACAAACTTATGGAATAAGCTAGAAATTTCTAGAAAAAGCTAAAGCTTCCTAAGCAAGCTTGTAATAGTAAAATGATTTATATATATATGTTTAAGCTTCCAAAACATACCTTTTCACCATTTCCTCCCATAATTCTCGAAAACACACACAAACACACACTGCAATGTGAAAAAAATTTCAAACTCATATCAACGAAGATCTAACTGATGAATTCACGATCCGTCTTCGTACAAAGGTAGATCTACACCTCTAGAACATATTTATGGTTTAAAAATTTGAAAATCATGAACTTTGAAAACTTCAAGTTTTCGGTCCTTTTCAATTTGTTTGAAGGAGCATGTTTTGTTCCATTATATATTGATATTATGATAGATCTATCGCCTATGAGTTGTTTAGTGTTGAATTTTCAAGCATGAGTTCATTCTTTGGAAATTCTTGAAATTTTCGAAAATATGAAGGTTTAGATCTTGAACTTATGTTGTTGATATGTTTAATATGCCTTCATATATGTGTTGTTGGGTAGATATAAACATGTTTTGAATAAGAAAAACGTTTGAAATCGAACTTGTGCAAAATTTCCTTTTTGACCGAAAACCCTAGCTTATATAATGTTGGATTTTTGATTTTATTTGATCATTTTGAGTTCATATTTGGATTCTATGATATGAATAAAGTTTAAAATGATTTATTCGTAATTTTCGGCCGACGTATTCAATATTTGGAAAATTTTAGTTTGACGTCGAATTGGGGCTTTCAATTCTAAAGCTTTGATATTCAAGTTTTGATGATTGATTTGTGATCTTTGATGATGATTAAGCATATATAAAGGTTCGTCTAAGATAGATGACGTCTTGTGCAAATTTTCACGTTAGACATATGTTATGTACATAAGCGATGTTGATTTTAGTTAAGACTAGACCATTTGAACATGTTGATGAGTCTTATATAATTATTTGGACATATGAAACTTAGCCTGTGTGGAGTAGCCTGTGTGGCGTATCATTGCCTGTGTGGCGAATCAAAGCCTGTGTGGCACATTATTGCCTGTGGGGCGAATCAAAGCCTGTGTGGCGTATTATTGCCTGTGTGGCGAATCAAAGCCTGTGTGGCGTATTATTGCCTGTGTGGCGAATCAAAGCCTGTGTGGCGTTGCCTGTGTGGCGTATTATTGACTGTGTGGCGAATCATAGCCTGTGTGGCGTATCATTGCCTGTGTGGCGGATCAAGAAATATATTCATTATGTTTTGTGACATTATGCAATTGGTTATAACTGCTTGCAGTGTATTTCCTCACTGAGTATGTTAGCATGCTTAAAAACCCCTTTTCAATGATATATTTGGCAGGCTAAGGAGGTCGATGGTTGATGCAGTCGGAAGAGAGCCCCACATTCCCATTTTCTCAAAAACATCGCTCTTTATATTTGTGAATAAGTATAAACTTAAAGTGGTTTTTGGTTAAGATAAATGTTTTTAAAATTATATATATAATATTTTGATTTATATGTATATATTGTTGGGGGCTGTGTCCCTAGTTGATGTTGCTTTGCTGCTTTGTTGATGTTTCAGGAAGGCATATATATATATATATATATATATATATATTTATAGGGTATATGTTGTCCTTTTGTTTAATTTCTTTTATAACCCCGCTGCTAGTTTAATATTATTATTATGTAAGTATTAAGGATTTAAGGACTTTAGTAATGTTCCCTATTATAAGAATGGGGGCGTTACAGAATGGTATCAGAGCGAGGCGTTTCTGTAGACTTGTTTAAAGTATGATCAAATGTGCTTGAAGGATAATGAACTCTTAGTATGAAAATAGCATAAGTGTTTAAAGATGTTTAAAACTTTTAATGGAAATGGGAGAATGTGTGGGACATGACCGCTGATCAACATCGACTCTCAGGTAATTTATGTTTATGAAAATGTTTTATGGTTTTAAAAGTTAAAGGTGTGAGCATGAAAAGAAAAACTTGTGTCGGGATGAGGTTTAAAAGATTTTCGTATCATGAGGCTTTATTAAAAGTTAAGAAGTTTTCCACAAGGGACAAAGTATATTGACTTGTCATGTTTTGATAGGATTGAGGATTTATACAGTTTCCCGACACATGTTTTATATAGTTCAATGATGAAAGTTTTTATGAAGTTCAAATTTCGAGGACGAAATTATTTAAGGGGGGTAGATTGTAATACCCCGAAACTTTTCTTAAAGTAAAATGATTTATGTTTTGAAAAATAAATTATTTTCAAATGATTTATGAACTAATGAAGATTGAGTTTCGAACGTTTTTACAGGTTGTTCGGTTTCGAGCGAGGATGCGCCATAGCTAAAAAATGTAAAGTTTGATGTTATAAGTTTTAATATTTTAGAAATTAAAATCAAAGCTTATGAGATAAGCTAAAACAAGCTTATGAGATAAGCTATGAATAAGCTTATTAGATAAGCTATTAACAAGCTTATGGAATAAGCTAGAAATTTCTAGAAAAAGCTAAAGCTTCCTAAGCAAGCTTGTAATAGTAAAATGATTTATATATAAATGTTTAAGCTTCCAAAACACACCTTTTCACCATTTCCTCCCATAATTCTCGAAAACACACACAAACACACACTGCAATGTGAAAAAAATTTCAAACTCATTTCTACGAAGATCTAACTGATGAATTCACGATCCGTCTTCGCACAAAGGTAGATCTACACCTCTAGAACATATTTATGGTTTAAAAATTTTAAAATCCTGAACTTTGAAAACTTCAAGTTTTTGGTCCTTTTCAATTTGTTTGAAGGAGCATGTTTTGTTCCATTATATCTTGATATTATGATAGATCTATCGCCTATGAGTTGTTTAGTGTTGAATTTTCAAGCATGAGTTCATTCTTTGGAAATTCTTGAAATTTTTGAAAATATGAAGGTTTAGATCTTGAACTTATGTTGTTGATATGTTTAATATGCCTTCATATATGTGTTGTTGGGTAGATATAAACATGTTTTGACCAAGAAAAACGTTTGAAATCGAACTTGTGCAAAATTTCCTTTTGACCGAAAACCCCAGCTTATATAATGTTGGATTTTGATTTTATTTGATCATTTTGAGTTCATATTTGGATTCTATGATATGAATAAAGTTTAAAATGATTTATTCGTATTTTTCGGCCGACGTATTCAATATTTGGAAAATTTTAGTTTGACGTCGAATTGGGGCTTTCAATGCTAAAGCTTTGATATTCAAGTTTTGATGATTGATTTGTGATCTTTGATGATGATTAAGCATATATAAAGGTTCGTCTAAGATAGACGACGTCTTGTGCAAATTTTCACGTTAGACATATGTTATGTACATAAGCCAATGTTGATTTTTAGTTAAGACTAGACCATTTGAACATGTTGATGAGTCTTATATAATTATTTGGACATATGAAACTTAGCCTGTGTGGCGTAGCCTGTGTGGCGTATTATTGCCTGTGTGGCGAATCAAAGCCTGTGTGGCACATTATTGCCTGTGGGGCGAATCAAAGCCTGTGTGGTGTTGCCTGTGTGGCGTATTATTGCCTGTGTGGCGAATCAAAGCCTGTGTGGCGTATTATTACCTTCGTGGCGAATCAAAGCCTGTGTGGCGTTGCCTGTGTGGCATATTATTGATTGTGTGGCGAATCATAGCCTGTGTGGCGTATCATTGCCTGTGTGGCGGATCAAGAAATATATTCATTATGTTTTGTGACATTATGCAATTGGTTATAACTGCTTGCAGTGTATTTTCTCACTGAGTATGTTAGCATGCTTAAAAACCCCTTTTCAATGATATATTTGGCAGGCTAAGGAGGTCGATGGTTGATGCGATCGGAAGAGCCCACATTCCCATTTTCTCAAAATCATCGCTCTTTATATTTGTGAATAAGTATAAACTTAAAGTGGTTTTGGTTAAGATAAATGTTTTTAAAATTATATATATAATATTTTGATTTATATGTATATATTATTGGGGGCTGTGTCCCTAGTTGATGTTGCTTTGCTGCTTTGTTGATGTTTCAGGAAGACATATATATATATATTTATAGGGTATAGGATGTCCTTTTATTTAATTTTTTTTATAACCCCGCTGCTAGTTTAATATTATTATTATGTAAGTATTAAGGATTTAAGGACTTTAGTAATGTTCCCTATTATAAGAATGGGGGCATTACACAATGGTATCAGAGCGAGGCGTTTCTGTAGACTTGTTTAAAGTATGATCAAATGTGCTTGAAGGATAATGAACTCTTAGTATGAAAATAGCATAAGTGTTTAAAGATGTTTAAAACTTTTAATGGAAATGGGAGAATGTGTGGGACATGACCGCTGCTCAACATCGACACTCAGGTAATTTATGTTTATGAAAATGTTTTATGGTTTTCAAAGTTAAAGGTGTGAGCATGAAAAGAAAAACTTGTGTCGGGATGAGGTTTAAAAGATTTTCGTATCATGAGGCTTTATTAAAAGTTAAGAAGTTTTCCACAAGGGACAAAGTATATTGACTTGTCATGTTTTGATAGGATTGAGGATTTATCTGTTTCCGACACATGTTTTATATAGTTCAATGATGAAAGTTTTTATGAAGTTCAAATTTCGAGGACGAAATTATTTAAGGGGGGGAGATTGTAATACCCCGAATCTTTTCTTAAAGTAAAATGATTGATGTTTTGAAAAACAAATTATTTTCAAATGATTTATGAACTAATGAAGATTGAGTTTGAACGTTTTACTGAGTTGTTCGGTTTCGGCGAGGATGCGCCATAGCCAAAAATGTAAAGTTTGATGTTATAAGTTTTAATGTTTTAGAAATTAAAATCAAAGCTTATGAGATAAGCTAAAACAAGCTTATGAGATAAGCTATGAATAAACTTATTAGATAAGCTATTAACAAGCTTATGGAATAAGCTAGAAATTTCTAGAAAAAGCTGAAGCTTCCTAAGCAAGCTTGTAATAGTAAAATGATTTATATATATATGTTTAAGCTTCCAAAACAAACCTTTTCACCATTTCCTCCCATAATTCTCGAAAACACACACAAACACACACTGCAATGTGAAAAAAATTTCAAACTCATTTGTACGAAGATCTAGCGATGAATTCACGATCCGTCTTCGCACAAAGGTAGATCTACACCTCTAGAACATATTTATGGTTTAAAAATTTGAAAATCATGAACTTTGAAAACTTCAAGTTTTCGGTCCTTTTCAATTTGTTTGAAGGAGCATGTTTTGTTCCATTATATCTTGATATTATGATAGATCTATCGTCTATGAGTTGTTTAGTGTTGAATTTTCAAGCATGAGTTCATTCTTAGGAAATTCTTGAAATTTTCAAAAATATGAAGGTCTAGATCTTGAACTTATGTTGTTTATATGTTTAATATGCCTTCATATATGTGTTGTTGGGTAGATATAAACATGTTTTGAACAATAAAAACGTTTGAAATCGAATTTGTGCAAAATTTCCTTTTTGACCGAAAACCCTAGCTTATATAATGTTGGATTTTTGATTTTATTTGATCATTTTGAGTTCATATTTGCATTCTATAATATGAATAAAGTTTAAAATGATTTATTCGTATTTTTCGGCCGACGTATTCAATATTTGGAAAATTTTAGTTTGACGTCGAATTGGGGCTTTCAATGCTAAAGCTTTGATATTCAAGTTTTGATGATTGATTTGTGATCTTTGTTGATGATTAAGCATATATAAAGGTTCGTCTAAGATAGACGACGTCTTGTGCAAATTTTCACGTTAGACATATGTTATGTACATAAGGCAAAGTTTATTTTTAGTTAAGACTAGACCATTTGAACATGTTGATGAGTCTTATATAATTATTTGGACATATGAAACTTAGCCTGTGTGGCGTAGCCTGTGTGGCGAATCATAGCCTGTGTGGCGTATCATTGCCTGTGTGGTGTAGCCTGTGTGGCGTATTATTGCCTGTGTGGCGAATCAAAGCCTGTGTGGCACATTATTGCCTGTGGGGCGAATCAAAGCCTGTGTGGCCTATTATTGCCTGTATGGCGAATCAAAGCCTGTGTGGCGTATTATTTCTGTGTGGCGAATCAAAGCCTGTGTGGCGTTGCCTGTGTGGCGTATTATTGACTGTGTGGCGAATCATAGCCTGTGTGGCGTATCATTGCCTGTGTGGCGGATCAAGAAATATATTCATTATGTTTTGTGACATTATGCAATTGGTTATAACTGCTTGCAGTGTATTTCCTCACTGAGTATGTTAGCATGCTTAAAAACCCCTTTTCAATGATATATTTGGCAGGCTAAGGAGGTCGATGGTTGATGCGATCGGAAGAGCCCACATTCCCATTTTCTCAAAAGCATCGCTCTTTATATTTGTGAATAAGTATAAACTTAAAGTGGTTTTGGTTAAGATAAATGTTTTAAAATTATATATATAATATTTTGATTTATATGTATATATTGTTGAAATTGTGTCCTAGTTGATGTTGCTTCTTTGCTTTGTTGATGTTTCAGGAAGGCATATATATATATATTTATAGGGTATATGTTGTCCTTTTGTTTAATTTCTTTTATAACCCCGCTGCTAGTTTAATATTATTATTATGTAAGTATTAAGGATTTAAGGACTTTAGTAATGTTCCCTATTATAAGAATGGGGCGTTCTGAGAATGGTATCGAGCGGCGTTTACGTAGACTTGTTTAAAGTATGATCAAATGTGCTTGAAGGATAATGAACTCTTAGTATGAAAATAGCATAAGTGTTTAAAGATGTTTAAAACTTTTAATGGAAATGGGAGAATGTGTGGGACATGACCGCTGCTCAACATCGAATCTCAGGTAATTTATGTTTATGAAAATGTTTTATGGTTTTAAAAGTTAAAGGTGTGAGCATGAAAAGAAAAACTTGTGTCCGGATGAGGTTTAAAAGATTTTCGTATCATGAGGCTTTATTAAAAGTTAAGAAGTTTTCCACAAGGGACAAAGTATATTGACTTGTCATGTTTTGATAGGATTGAGGATTTATCGGTTTCCCGACACATGTTTTATTTAGTTCAATGATGAAAGTTTTTATGAAGTTCAAATTTCGAGGACGAAATTATTTAAGGGGGGTAGATTGTAATACCCCGAAACTTTTCTTAAAGTAAAACGATTTATGTTTTGAAAAATAAATTATTTTCAAATGATTTATGAACTAATGAAGATTGAGTTTGAGCGCTTTTTCTGAGTTGTTCGGTTTCGGCGAGGATGCGCCATAGCTAAAAATGTAAAGTTTGATGTTATAAGTTTTAATGTTTTAGAAATTAAAATCAAAGCTTATGAGATAAGCTAAAACAAGCTTATGAGATAAGCTATGAATAAGCTTATCGAGATAAGCTATTAACAAGCTTATGGAATAAGCTAGAAATTTCTAGAAAAGCTAAAGCTTCCTAAGCAAGCTTGTAATAGTAAAATCATTTATATATATATGTTTAAGCTTCCAAAACACACCTTTTCACCATTTCCTCCCATAATTCTCGAAAACACACACAAACACACACTACAATGTGAAAAAAAATTCAAACTCATTTGTACGAAGATCTAACTGATGAATTCACGATCCGTCTTCGCACAAAGGTAGATCTACACCTCTAGAACATATTTATGGTTTAAAAATTTGAAAATCATGAACTTTGAAAACTTCATGTTTTCGGTCCTTTTCAATTTGTTTGAAGGAGCATGTTTTGTTCCATTATATCTTGATATTATGATAGATCTATCGCCTATTAGTTGTTTAGTGTTGAATTTTCAAGCATGAGTTCATTCTTTGGAAATTCGTGAAATATTCGAAAATATGAAGGTCTAGATCTTGAACTTATGTTGTTGATATGTTTAATATGCCTTCATATATGTGTTGTTGGGTAGATATAAACATGTTTTGAACAAGAAAACGTTTGAAATCGAACTTGTGCAAAATTTCCTTTTGACCGAAAACCCTAGCTTATATAATGTTGGATTTTGATTTTATTTGATCATTTTGAGTTCATATTTGGATTCTATGATATGAATAAAGTTTAAAATGATTTATTCAGTATTTTTCGACCGACGTATTCAATATTTGGAAAATTTTAGTTTGACGTCGAATTGGGGCTTTCAATGCTAAAGCTTTGATATTCAAGTTTTGATGATTGATTTGTGATCTTTGATGATGATTAAGCATATATAAAGGTTCGTCTAAGAAAGAGCGACATCTTGTGCAAATTTTCACGTTAGACATATGTTATGTACATAAGCGATGTTGATTTTAGTTAAGACTAGACCATTTGAACATGTTGATGAGTCTTATATAATTATTTGGACATATGAAACTTAGCCTGTGTGGCGTAGCCTGTGTGGCGTATTATTGCCTTTGTGGTGAATCAAAGCCTGTGTGGCACATTATTGCCTGTGGGGCGAATCAAAGCCTGTGTGGCGTTGCTGATCGCTCACTTTTATAACACTAAAAAGTGTAAGTATATAGGTAAATCGAGTATCGTAGCCACAGGGATTGTAATAAGAAAACACAGAAGCTAGCTCAACGATAATTCATCATTATTCAAGCACAAAAAATTGGGTGAAAGGTTTTAAGGGCTTCAGAATTTAATCCAGCAGGCGTAACCATGCAGAAAATAAAACAAAGCAATAAACACACGGAAGATAAAACAGATAAGAGAGACTAACCCTAGGGATGCATTAATCCTATCCACAACGTATGTTTATCCTGTTCCTATTAGCCAATTTTAATCCAGACAAGATGGAAGATCACAAATATAACCAACAACTTCAATTACGACAATTGCGGCAGTAGATTACGAGTTTTCCCTACCATTCTAGGTGAAAACAAGTAACTCCAAAAGGATCACTAAGAATATGCTTCCTACGAATATCCTATCTCAGCTACGACTCAAGGCTTATTCGTATCATGCATTCAAGATCGATTGACAATTAATACAATTACGTAATTAACCGACAACTAGATATGCATCAAGATTGATCAGAAATCAACACATATAAATAAGCACCAAGAATCATGAATCAATGCCTGGAAGGTAAATAGCGATAACAGAAATCACAACATATAGGATCGAATCATGCACACCCTAGGATCAGTACGAAATTTTAGCTACGCATAATTAAATTACCAAAGCAATAAATAATTAAATAAAACATAAATTAAGATAGATAGATAAAACCGTAAGAATCCACGAAGAACAATTGTAGCGACTTGAATCCGGAAGAAATTTTGAATTCTAATACTAAACTATGAAATTGGAATGAAAATACTTAAAGAAAAAGCTAAACTAAATTAAACGGGAAAAAAACTTGCAAAAGAAAATAAAAAAGAATTTGTGTTCTGCTCTGGAATTGTGTTTTAAAACTACTGATCTATCTCCCTATTTATAATAAAACCCAAGCTCCCTTTTTTCATAAATTCCCCAATCCTATTCTGACTCTGATTCAATCCTATTCTGACTCGGATTAGAAGTATACATGGACTAGGTGTCTCAAATTGCTGAAAATTCATGATTTCGCGAGTTTTGCCCTTGCGACCTTAGGTCGCGAGCAAAACTCGCGAATCATCTTCTCGGCTGCACGCGCGACTTATTGCTTCGCTCCGTCTCTCTCGTCCGGACTCAATTACAATCCGTTTGTGCCTACGGACTCCTATTGAGATGCTATTTAACATAGTCAACTTTGTACATCCATCCTTATTAAATCCATTTCATCATATTCAACGTCGTTTTCAAGCAGTTCTTCTTCGCATGAGCTCGCATGTTGGGCTATTGATTCCTCTTTATCGTGATCCACCTTTTGACATTAAAACCTATGCTAAAATGACATGAAATACACACGGCATAATATCTTCCAAAGTAAACATAAATATATCAAAAGACAACTCAAAAGATCACTTATCACTTAGAAACGAAACGAATATAGCTTATAAATCATGTAAAATGAAACTTATCAACTCCCCAAACTTACCCTTTTGTTTGTCCTCAAACAAATTAGAACAAAGAGAGACGACCAGAGATGTAAAGAGTCGAACGATAAAAGCAATAAGCCTCAGAGCAATGAGCAATAAACGATTCACTCAAATGAATCAAATCACAACATCTTTCGTTAAACTCCACACATCATAATAATCATAAGCACAAGCCTTCTCAAACTTGAATCCTCACGACATGGATATATATATAAGAAATCTCAAACACTCAAGTGTATCAAGGAGGATGTGTATACTCTCAAAGTTTAAAAACACATGGAATCTACCATAAGCTTGCAAATCGTCTAATTCTCCATTGCTCAAATATGTGCTCAAGAACTAAGATCAAGAAGGTCTTTATATAAGGTTATAATGTAGGCTCTTTGGTAGGGTAGGATATATTTAGGCTAAGTGACTCATAATCCCATAATGAAAAACATCATAAGTATCACAAGACATAATTCCCAAACTTTCACAATTCATTTCAAATCTCTACACCAAAGAATCATTTTTTCTAAGAATTCAACAATTTTCATATAAGTGATATAATCATCTCAAGCACTAGCTACTTACCCATTTATGTTCTTTTCACACACTTGTGTCATTTATTTATTTATTTATTTTTTTGAACTTATATGGGTAAGCAACTATTTTTATTATTATCACTTCCTCAACAATTATTCTCTTTCCTTTCTTTTTCTCAACCTTTCATTCAAGCAATTAAAAATCACACTAACAACATAACCCAACCCACGGCTATATGAATGAATAAGGTAGGCTCAAACGGGCTCATCAAAGGATAATAACAGGTTAGTGTTTGGATAGTGTATAGGCTAAGAAAAGAATGCCTAATATCATTTCAAAATTCTTAAGCACATCAATGCAACCTCGAAAAAGAACCAGAGCAAGTTCTAGAGAAACACATGCTATTTCAAACTATTCACACAGGAAAAAAACAAGACTGAAAAGATATGACAGTCAAAAGCTCAAGTCTCACAGGTTTCAAAAGTGTGATCAAGTTCTCAAAGGCTCAATACTCACAACAATCATAACATGCTTCGTCTCACAAAACCAGTTGCAATAAATTTTCTAATAAAAACAATTCTCATCATCGGCTGCTCGTCATTCAACTCAACCCACAAAACAGACACAAAACCCAAACACGAAAAACAAAACAAAACAAAGAAAAACATTGGGTTACCTCCCAACAAGTGCTAAATTTAAATGTCTTTAGCTAGACCAATACTAACCTCGATCAATCTGGCGATTTGGCAGTAGTCTTCTTACCAAATCTTTGCTTGCCTCCATATTTTACGTTGACTGCAGACCACCACTGAGTGTGGAAGTGGCCTCCCCCAAACTTGAACAAGTCACTCGGAGTTCCATGCCGAGTCCATCTTTTCTTTGTAGCACCCTTGTCAACTAGTCGGTTGACATCCAAGCTCGAGATTTGGCTAGCTGCAACAGTGGTGATTGAATGACACTCTTCATGCTCTGCACTATCGTGTCGCGGGATGGCGTCATAGATTGAGATTTTCAGCTTCTCATTGTTAACACGAAAAGTTAGATCATCTTCCTGCACGTCAATTAAAGCACGACCAGTTGCTAGAAAAGGCCTACCCAAGATTAGTGGTTGATTTTTAAATTCAGGAATGTCTAAAATAACAAAATCTGTTGGAAAGATAAAATCCCGAACTCTTACCAACACATCCTCAACTATCCCCTTAGGGTATCGCGATGACACATCGTCACCATCATTAACGAAATGGAGGTCTTCTTGGTTTGCCCGGCCCAAGCGATTGAACACATTTAACGGCATCGGGTTTATGCTCGTTCTAAATCACACAACACGTTGGGGAGCGTGTGCTCGCAATCTCGCACTCCAACGTAAACTGCCGGGATCTTTACGCTTTAGAGGAGCTTTCCTCGCAAGACGGCTTTGCATTCTTGGATAGGGTAATTTTTCAAATTTCCCCATTTCTTCTTTCTTGCAAGCGCGTCTTTTAAAAATTTCATGTATCCGGTATGTTTCGCGGCGCTCAAAGAGAGGCAAATTGATCTCAACTTTTGAAAAATCTATTTGAAACGTGCAAACTCCTCGTCATATTTCGACTTGACTAGCCGACTCGGAAGCGGGACGGAGGAGTGTGCGTGCGAAGATTGACTTTGGAGGCTCTTCGGTCGACCTCGCGACCCGTGGGCGGTCGCGAGGCGTGCTGCTGCGCTGCAATCCTTCTTGGCGTTCGAACTTGCGGGCGCTGTGTCGCTCGCGAACAAATCTGGGGCGCGCACTGTCGATGGCTCACGATCGGGCTGCGGTCGCGAGTTTTGTTCGGTTACTTTCTTGCTCCGTATGGCTTGGGTAATCTTGTCCACTTCTCGCCCGGATGGCGAAACATTGATTTTGGATTTACCTCCATTATTACTCGGAAATTGGCCCGTCTTTTGTAGTGCATTCAACTGTGCGGCTACTTGACCAACTGATTTTCCAAAATCTTCATATGCTTTCCATGCCGCACGGTGGACTCCAAATTATTAATCTTACGCGGTGTTGCTTATAAATGAGTTCTGGTTCGTCGTCAATTGTTGGTTGCTTACAACCAACTGCTGCATCATGTCCTCTAGACTCGGCTTCTTCGTCTCTTGAATCACTCCATTCGAATCGAAACACGGCGAGGCTGTTGAAAATTATTGGGGTTGGCGTACGAGAAATTTGGATGATTTCTGTTATTTGCATTGTATGCCGGATTTCCCCCATGATTCCTTTGATTGATGTGGTTGACCTCTTCTGTCTCGATCTGACTCTTCAAAAGAGTGAATTGCTTCATCAGCTCGTCGTATTTCGAATCAGTCTCGACAGATGCTGCTTTAACCATTGGCGTTCTCTCCGTTGGCCATTGATAACTATTTGCCGCCATCTCTTCTATAATACGACCGCCTCCTCTACGACGATTCAATAAACATCCACCGCCGACGCATCCACTATGCTCCTTGTATGCCATGTCGGTCCATCAGAGCTGCGTGATCTGCTGTTCTTTGGAGAATCCGTGTTGTGGGCACTTTCTCAATAGGCCCTCGAATCGGCTCCCACGACTCGAACAATGACTCATCTCCTAGCCGGGAGAAGTGGGAGATCTCGGCGATGATCTTACGGGCTTTGGTGGCGGAAAATACTTTGAGAGGAACTTTCGCAAAGATCCCCCAGCTGTTTATGCCGTGCGGTCCAAACTCTTGAACCACTCCTTCGCTTTGATCACAGAGAATCCGAACATGCGTATCCGGATTGTATCTTGTGGCACCCCATTCATTTGATGGTGTCACAAATGTCGAGGAATGTCTCAAGATGCGCATTCGGTTCCTCTGTGACTCCTTCCCCAAACTGCTCTCCTTGTACCATGCTGATTAGGGCCGGCTTTAACTCGAAGTTGTTTGCATTGACTTCCGAGCCCCATCCGCCTCCTTGGAATTGTTCAGTGGGAGGTCGGTACATATAATTCAGAGGTCTCGTCTACGGGCGAGGGACTAGAGTCCCATATTCGCCATCTGGCGCGCCGCATCTCTCGAAATCGGCTAACATGCGTGCAGCTTGCTCGGGAGGAATGCCCCCTTTCGTGGATTAGCCGCCATTGCAGCCCGCCCTTCTCTCGTCCTCTTCTCCTTTGAGAGCTTTCGATCTCGGGATCTAGTAATATTCGGGAGGTCCCCGAGATCTTGTACGCATAAACTACACGAGAAAGAGAATTCAGCTACCGTAACAATAAATAATATAATATATAACTTGAATTAATAAATTCAAATCGTCAATTTATTCCTATGTAATCTTAACAATCCCGAAGAACGGCGCCAAAATTTGATCGCTCACTTTTATAACACTAAAAGTGTAAGTATATAGGTAAATCGAGTATCGTATCCACGAGGATTGTAATAAGAAAACACGAAGCTAGCTCAACGATAATTCATTATTATTCAAGCACGTAAAATTGGGTGAAAGGTTTTAAGGGCTTTAATTTAATCCAAGCAGCGTAACCATGCGAGAAAATAAAACAAGCAATAAACACAAGGAAGATAAAGCAGATAAGAGACTAACCCTAGGGATGCATTAATCCTATCCACAGCGTATGTTTATCCTGTTCCTATTAGCCAATTTTAATCCGGACAAGATGGAAGATCACAAATACAACCAACAACTTCAATTACGACAATTGCGGCAAGAGATTACGAGTTTTCCCTACCATTCTAGGTGAAAACAAGTAACTCCAAAAGGATCACTAAGAATATGCTTCCTACGAATATCCTATCTCGCCTCGACTCAAGGCTTATTCAGTATCATGCATTCAAGATCGATTGACAATTAATACAATTACGTAATTAACCGACAACTAGATATGCATCAAGATTGATCGAAATCAACACATATAAATAAGCACCAAGAATCATGAATCAATGCGGAAGGTAAATAGCGATAGTAAATCACAACATATAGGATCGAATCATGCACACCCTAGGATCGATGCGAATTTTAGCTACGCATAATTAAATTACCAAAGCAATAAATAATTAAATAAAACATAAATTAAGATATATAGATAAAACCGTAAGAATCCACGAAGAACAATTGTAGCGACTTGAATCCGGAAGAAATTTTGAATTCTAATACTAAACTATGAAATTGGAATGAAAATACTTAAAGAAAAAGCTAAACTAAATTAAACGGGAAAATAACTTGCAAAAGAAAATAAAAAAGAATTTGTGTTATGCTCTGGAATTGTGTTTTAAAACTACTGATCTATCTCCCTATTTATAATAAAACCCAAGCTCCCTTTTTTCATAAATTCCCCAATCCTATTCGACTACGATTCAATCCTATTCTGACTCGGATTAGAAGTATACATGGACTAGGTGTCTCAAATTGCTGAAAATTCATGATTTCTCGCGAGTTTTGCCCTTGCGACCTTAGGTCGCGAGCAAAACTCGCGAATCGTCTTTCTCGGCTGCACGCGACTTATTTGTTTCGCTCCGTTCTCTCGTCCGGACTCAATTACAATCCGTTTGCGCCTACGGACTCCTATTGAGATGATCTTTAACATAGTCAACTTTGTACATCCATCCTTGTCAAATCCATTTCATCATATTCAACGTCGTTTTCAAGCGTTCTTCTTCGCATGAGCTCGCTGTTGGGCTATTGATTCCTCTTTATCGTGATCCACCTTTTGACATTAAAACCTATGCTAAAATGACATAAAATACACACGGCATAATATCTTCCAAGGTAAACATAAATATATCAAAAGACAACTCAAAAGATCACTTATCACTTAGAAGCGAAAGCGAATATAGCACTTATAAATCATGTAAAAATGAGGCTTATCGGTTGCATTGTGTGGCGTATTATTGCCTGTGTGGCGAATCAAAGCCTGTGTGACGTATTATTGCCTGTGTGGCGAATCAAAGCCTGTGTGGCGTTGCATGTGTGGCGTATTATTGACTGTGTGGCCAATCATAGCCTGTGTGGCGTATCATTGCCTGTGTGGCGGATCAAGAAATATATTCATTATGTTTTGTGACATTATGCTATTGGTTATAACTGCTTGCAGTGTATTTCCTCACTGTCCTTTTGTTGCAGTGTATTTCCTCACTGTGTCCCTAGTTGATGTTGCTTTCCTGCTTTGTTGATGTTTCAGGAAGGCATATGTATATATATATTTATAGGGTATATGCTGTCGTTCTGTTTAATTTCTTTTATAACCCCGCTGCTAGTTTAATATTATTATTATGTAAGTATTAAGGATTTAAGGACTTTAGTAATGTTCCCTATTATAAGAATGAGGGTGTTACACAATGGTATCAGAGCGAGGCGTTTCTGTAGACTTGTTTAAAGTATGATCAAATGTGCTTGAAGGATAATGAACTCTTAGTATGAAAATAGCATAAGGGTTTAAAGATGTTTAAAACTTTTAATGGAAATGGGAGAATGTGTGGGACATAACAGCTGCTCAACATCGACTCGGGTAATTTATGTTTATGAAAATGTTTTATGGTTTTAAAAGTTAAAGGTGTGAGCATGAAAAGAAAAACTTGTGTCGGGATGAGGTTTAAAAGATTTTCGTATCATGAGGCTTTATTAAAAGTTAAGAAGTTTTCCACAAGGGACAAAGTATATTGACTTGTCTGTTTGATAGGATTGAGGATTTATCGGTTTCCGACACATGTTTTATATAGTTCAATGATGAAAGTTTTATGAAGTTCAAATTTCGAGGGCGAAATTATTTAAGGGTAGATTGTAATACCCGAAACTTTTCTTAAAGTAAAATGATTTATGTTTTGAAAAATAAATTATTTTCAAATGATTTATGAACTAATGAAGATTGAGTTTGAGCGTTTTCTGAGGTTGTTCGGTTTCGGCGAGGATGCGCCATAGCCAAAAAATGTAAAGTTTGATGTTATAAGTTTTAATGTTTTAGAAATTAAAATCAAAGCTTATGAGATAAGCTAAAACAAGCTTATGAGATAAGCTATGAATAAGCTTATTAGATAAGCTATTAACAAGCTTATGGAATAAGCTAGAAATTTCTAGAAAAAGCTAAAGCTTCCTAAGCAAGCTTGTAATAGTAAAATGATTTATATATATATGTTTAAGCTTCCAAACACACCTTTTCACCATTTCCTCCCATAATTCTCGAAAACACACACAAACACACACTGCAATGTGAAAAAATTTCAAACTCATTTCTACGAAGATCTAGCGATGAATTCACGATCCGTCTTCGCACAAAGGTAGATCTACACCTCTAGAACATATTTATGGTTTAAAATTTGAAAATCATGAACTTTGAAAACTTCAAGTTTTCGGTCCTTTTCAATTTGTTTGAAGGAGCATGTTTTGTTCCATTATATCTTGATATTATGATAGATCTATCGTCTATGAGTTGTTTAGTGTTGAATTTTCAAGCATGAGTTCATTCTTTGGAAATTCTTGAAATTTTCGAAAATATGAAGGTCTAGATCTTGAACTTATGTTGTTGATATGTTTAATATGCCTTCATATATGTGTTGTTGGGTAGATATAAACATGTTTTGAACAAGAAAAACGTTTGAAATCGAACTTGTGCAAAATTTCCTTTTTGACCGAAAACCCTAGCTTATATAATGTTGGATTTTTGATTTTATTTGATCATTTTGAGTTCATATTTGGATTCTATGATATGAATAAAGTTTAAAATGATTTATTCGTATTTTTCGCCGACGTATTCAATATTTGGAAAATTTTAGTTTGACGTCGAATTGGGGCTTTCAATGCTAAAGCTTTGATATTCAAGTTTTGATGATTGATTTGTGATCTTTGATGATGATTAAGCATATATAAAGGTTCGTCTAAGATAGACGACGTCTTGTGCAAATTTTCACGTTAGACATATGTTATGTACATAAGCCAATGTTGATTTTTAGTTAAGACTAGACCATTTGAACATGTTGATGAGTCTTATATAATTATTTGGACATATGAAACTTAGCCTGTGTGGCGTATTATTGCCTTTGTGGCGAATCAAAGCCTGTGTGGCACATTATTGCCTGTGGGGCGAATCAAAGCCTGTGTGGCGTTGCCTGTGTGGCATATTATTGCCTGTGTGGCGAATCAAAGCGTGTGACGATTATTGCTGTGTGGCCAATCAAAGCTGTGTGGCGTTGCTGTGTGGCGACATTGGTGTGTGGCGAATCATAGCACATGTGGCGTATCATTGCACGTGTGGCGGATCAAGAAATATATTCATTATGTTTTGTGACATTATGCGATTGGTTATAAGCGCTGCGATGTATTTCTCATCGAGTATGTTAGCATGCTTAAAACCCTTTTCAATGATATATTTGGCGGTAAGGAGGTCGATGGTTGATGCGATCGGAAGAGCCCCACATTCCATTTTCTCAAAACATCGCTCTTTATATTTGTGAATAAGTATAAACTTAAAGTGGTTTTGGTTAAGATAAATGTTTTAAAATTATATATATAATATTTTGATTTATATGTATATATTGTTGGAAATGTGTCCCTAGTTGATGTTAACTTTTTCGCTTTGTTGATGTTTAGGAAGGCATATATATATATTTATAGGGTATATGCGGTCCTTTTGTTTAATTTCTTTTATAACCCCGCTGCTAGTTTAATATTATTATTATTAAGTATTAAGGATTTAAGGACTTTAGTAATGTTCCCTATTATAAGAATGGGGGCGTTACACAATGGTATCAGAGCGAGGCGTTTCTGTAGACAGGTTTAAAGTATGATCAAATGTGCTTGAAGGATAATGAACTCTTAGTATGAAAATAGCATAAGTGTTTAAAGATGTTTAAAACTTTTAATGGAAATGGGAGAATGTGTGGGACATGACCATTGCTCAACATCGACTCTCGGGTAATTTATGTTTATGAAAATGGTTTATGGTTTTAAAAGTTAAAGGTGTGAGCATGAAAAGAAAAACTTGTGTCGGGATGAGGTTTAAAAGATTTTCGTATCATGAGGCTTTATTAAAGTTAAGAAGTTTTCCACAAGGGACAAAGTATATTGACTTGTCATGTTTTGATAGGATTGAGGATTTATACGGTTTCCGACACATGTTTTATATAGTTCAATGATGAAAGTTTTATGAAGTTCAAATTTCGAGGACGAAATTATTTAAGGGGTAGATTGTAATACCGAAACTTTTCTTAAAGTAAAATGATTTATGTTTTGAAAATAAATTATTTTCAAATGATTTATGAACTAATGAAGATTGAGTTTCGAACGTTTTTACAGGTTGTTCGGTTTCGAGCGAGGATGCGCCATAGCCAAAAAATGTAAAGTTTGATGTTATAAGTTTTAATGTTTTAGAAATTAAAATCAAAGCTTATGAGATAAGCTAAAACAAGCTTATGAGATAAGATATGAATAAGCTTATTAGATAAGCTATTAACAAGCTTATGGAATAAGTTAGAAATTTCTAGAAAAGCTAAAGCTTCCTAAGCAAGTTTGCAATTGTAAAATGATTTATATATATATGTTTAAGCTTCCAAAACACAGCTTTTAACCATTTCCTCCCATAATTATCGAAAACACACAAAAACAAACAACTGATGTGAAAAAAAATTCAAACTCATTTCTACGAAGATCTAGCGATGAATTCACGATCCGTCTTCGCACAAAGGTAGATCTACACCTCTAGAACATATTTATGGTTTAAAATTTGAAAATCATGAACTTTGAAAACTTCTAGTTTTCGGTCCTTTAATTTATTTGAAGGAGCATGTTTTGTTCCATTATATCTTCATATTATGATGATCTATCGCTATGAGTTGTTTAGTGTTGAATTTTCAAGCATGAGTTCATTCTTTGGAAATTCTTGAAATTTTCAAAATATGAAGGTCTAGATCTTGAACTTATGTTGTTGATATGTTTAATATGCCTTCATATATGTGTTGTTGGGTAGATATAAACATGTTTTGAACAAGAAAAGCGTTTGAAATCGAACTTGTGCAAAATTTCCTTTTGACGAAAACCCTAGCTTATATAATGTTGGATTTTTATTTTATTTGATCATTTTGAGTTCATATTTGGATTCTATGATATGGATAAAGTTTAAAATGATTTATTCAGTATTTTTCGCCGACGTATTCAATATTTGGAAAATTTTAGTTTGACGTCAATTGGGGCTTTCAATGCTAAAGCTTTGATATTCAAGTTTTGATGATTGATTTGTGATCTTTGATGATGATTAAGCATATAAAGGTTCTTCTAAGATAGACGACGTCTTGTGCAAATTTTCACGTTAGACATATGTTATGTACATAAGCGATGTTGATTTTTAGTTAAGACTAGACCATTTGAACATGTTGATGAGTCTTATATAATTATTTGGACATATGAAACTTAGCTTTTGTGTGGCGTAGCCTGTGTGGCGTATTATTGCCTTTGTGGCGAATCAAAGCCTGTGTGGCACATTATTGCCCGTGGGGCGAATCAAAGCCTGTGTGGCGTTGCCTGTGTGGCGAATCAAAGCCTGTGTGACGTATTATTGCCTGTGTGGCGAATCAAAGCCTGTGTGGCGTTGCCTGTGTGGCGTATTATTGACTGTGTGGCGAATCATAGCCTGTGTAGCGTATCATTGCCTGTGTGGCGGATCAAGAAATATATTCATTATGTTTTGTGACATTATGCAATTGGTTATAACTGCTTGCAGTGTATTTCCTCACTGAGTATGTTAGCATGCTTAAAAACCCCTTTTCAATGATATATTTGGCAGGCTAAGGAGGTCGATGGTTGATTGTAACGGCCCCTAAATCCTAAGTACGATTTAGCGGGATTATTACTCTAAGCAGAATAAATAAACATAAAGACTATTTATCAATAAAGCGTAATACATAAATCAAGCATGTTTTGGACTTTACTACATAACTTATGTTCTGCAATGGAAAACATGTGATATGTACATATGACGATGTACTATCAAGGTATAACTTTCGTGACAACCTTCATATTGCTCAACACCGCTCCATCGCATCATCACTCAATCGCACATTTAAAACAAATATGCGGTGAGTACAAATAATGCACTCGGTGGACTTATGCGAAAACATTTTATCATCTTTAATTACTCGCCCCATCTTGGTAAGGGCGAGGGTTTTGATTAAAAGGCCTTGAGCTTACTAAACTTTTTCATCATTTTCATAAACATTCGTGCACAGACATTTTCCTTGTATGTATGATCCATATCCTTCATTTCATCATAACATTAACATTTACGCCGTAGAAGGAGGCCTCCTCTACGTCGGCGTGACCGACCGTGAATTGTCCTTCTGACACACATCACCATTAGGTGTACCGTTAATCTAGCGGTATAAGCCTTCGGCATAGGATCCGGTCGATTTCATTCATAAGTCGGGGCGACCCAACAACATTCATCATTCATTCATTCATGGATAGGATACATACATAAAACATAAACATTTTGGGCGTGTAATTTTATCATCATTTCATAATCATTTCTAAGAAAGCATCATAAATAATTACTTTTCATTTCAAGAAAGCATCATAAATAGAGCATTTTATCCTTGAGGATAAGAAAAGAAAAGCCCACCGGATCGTAAGCTTTCTTAATTCGTTTTCCTTCTCATGACGATCGCATCCGCGTCTCACCTTTACGTAAAACAATTTCAGATGTCCGACCGTTTTTCGAGATTTTCAAAGTTTAAAAATAAACTTTGGTAACTTATACTAATATAATTTGAATTCCTTAACGAATTCAATACGTTGTCCAATCTCGTATCTTAACTAACCATTTCTCGTACTTCGATAGAGACGAGATATGTTCAACTATTTCATTTTAACCTTTTAGGTTAAACGTTCAACGTATTCTAATGTTTTTCGATATAAAGATTTCAATTATGAAATCTTTTCTTACCAAAGAGATTTCCATATATAATTAATACGTTTCACACGTATTAGCGTATTTATCGAACGTATTTCATACGTTAATTTCAAAAGTCAACAATTTTGACTTTTCTTTATTAATTTCTTTAATAATTCATATTTTAATATCTAAATTCAATATAAATCGATTTTCAATCGATTTCTTTTCATAAAGCCCTAATTCTCGATTTTTCACGCAAATCGATAAACTTTATTAATATTTTTCTTAAATATTAATCAACTTATTCATTTAACATTATTTTTCATTTCTAACGTTATTTAATATAACGTTTCGACATAAACATAGTATTCTATGTTTATAAAATTCCATAAATTCTTAATATGTCTAAAATAATTTCTAGACATATAATGTATTATTTTTCTTGATATTAAGGATTTAAAATCCTTAATTTATTTAAAGAAGCTCACGGTTTTAAGCTTTTGATTTTAAATCTTTTTCAAAATTCTTCTAAATTCATATAGTGTACTATATTATCATAGTATCAATAATATGTATTAACATTAGCTATAGGAAAATTGAGCGTCAATTTCCTATAGCTTATATCTCGATTTTTTCCAAAGATTACCAAACATTTTCTTAAAATTCTAATTAAATTCCACAATACTTAATCATCCTTCTATACCATTAATACATCATAATATTCAACATATTCCATTCCTACACCAATGTACCAACTCTAACCATTCTCGAATTTTTTTTTTCCAACAATTTCAATACATTCTCTAAAAATCTAATCAATTCACATAGCACTTAATTAGGGCTCTAAACATTAATATGCTATAATATTATATAAACATAAATTTTACATCAACATGTAAACCTCCACAAATTTTCGGTAATTTCAATTCTTCAACATACAATTTCCCAAAAATTTCTAATAATCACTACAAGCTTAGCTATCATAATAGATCCCTAATCCATCAACATATGAACTTAATAAATTTTCGATCAACACTTATAAATTTAATAACATGCTTAGCTCTCACTCAACTCATAAAATATATAATACTTAGCATAATAAACAATATTAACAAGTCACTAAGCATTAGAACATTATTTCTCATATTTTCAACATTAAAAACATAAGCATAAATATATAAATCTAACGGTTAAAAATTGAAAATTTTAACGTATATAGGAAGCTCGTTAAATTCCTAACCTCTTTACCGGCCTTGATTTTTGAGGAGAAGGATTTAGTATCAAGGGTTGGGGAAGAAAAGGAGGAACACTCCCAAGCTTTTCCTATCTAATTGCTCACGGCAGTGAGAGAATGAGAGGGATGTTTGTTTTTAAAACCTTGTACACAAGACTAAAGGAAAAGAATTGATGACTACTTATTTCTCTTTCACTCACCAGTAAAGTAATGGAGAAAAAGGAATGAGTGATGATATTTTGATTTTAGTATTACTTATCACCTCAAATACACACTACACACAAATCATTTACTACACATTATAAACAATTAAATCCTCACTTTGTGTTCAATGCATCGTCCCTATCTCAAACAATTTGCAAGCCTTTTGTTTTGGTGACTCATCAATAATACATCACTTAGGATACATTAACTACACATTGGAAGAAACAATTCCTCCATTTTGAATCCTCATAACCGTCGGCTCTCTTGTAAGAAAATGAGGTTACTTACTTTTTGTCTCATGCATGGTCAACAATATCATGCTTCAATATTTATTTCATCATCACTTAGCCATAATAAATAACCATCACTTCACTAATTACATTGAAACAAAATCCTTTGCTCTTGTCCACAAAAGAGCCGTAAATTTACCTCCATGTGCAAAGGTGAGTTTTAATAAATTTTTCTTATAATACAATTAAATACCCTACACAATAATTCATGCAAGACATCACCACACTTTATTACATCACTTATTCCTAGTAAATGCTCCTTGAACCAAACAATTAAAATCCTCACTTGTAATCACAAGTATCGTCGCCACTTTCCAAATTGCACAAGGAATGAGTTTAAATTTTCTTCTCAATAGCTTAGTCAATATTATCATGCTGCACTATGCCAAATGCACATAATAGTCAAAGAAGAGTTTAGAAAAATCTTCCAACCTCAATTGATTTAAACACACGGCTATTTCTATTTCATGAGACATCCTCGATTCTCTTGGTTTATGTGTGTATATATATATATATATATATATATATATATATATATATATATATATATATATATATATATATCCTACTACATTATTGATGATCATTGATGCCACATGAAAACAAAACAAAACATTGAACCTATATATTATATGCTCACGCAATTTTCTTCCCATAAGCCAAATATTTTATTTTATTGCATTTAATAGCTATATGACATAATATATGTCTTAGATGATAAATTATATCATAGAAAAATTTATTGGTATCATTTCATGTGTGAAAACCACAATTTTGAATTAGGGTTTTCAAAAATCTAAACTTGTCCAATAATTAATCCTTAATGTTCTAGCATTATCTTAATGCTAAATAATACTCTAATTACATATAATAATCATAGGAATTTAAATATTATAATTCCTTGATCATTAAACTCATTTTCTATTCATCTCTAAACGTTAACGTTTGAAACGTCTCAAACGTTAATTATCGACTCATCTCAAAATGGTCGTAATAAAGTTGAAATCACTTTATTAAATTATTCCAATAATAATGGAATTTAATTCTAAGCTTCGTTGCTTAGAAAATTTTACGAAATTTTAACTATCGATTCTCAATCGACGTTAAAATACTACTGCCGAAACACTTTATATATTTATATTCCTTAATTCACAATCCTTAGTGAATATAAAATAGGAATTCATTACTTCGTAATTAATCGAAATCATTATTCGATAAATTACTAATTCAATTATTTCGGCGAAACCTTAATTTACGAATTTAAATATCGTAATAGGCCTTTAATTCTTCGGGATATTACATTCTTCCCCCCTTAAAAGAAATTTCGTCCCGAAATTTGCATTCCTCATAAAGTATGGGGTATCTTTGCATCATAAATTTTTCCACGTGACTTTCTTTTGTCCATGGCTTCTCCATTGGACTTTCATTAAAGACCCAAACTTGATTCTTTAATCGTTGAATCGTACGATCAAATAATCGTAGATTTTCATCACAACTCATCTGAGTCAAAGATCACGTCATCATGGCGGATCACATAATTGGGTCATTTTCGTATTTCCTTAACTGTGACACGTGGAAAACATTACGTACATTCCCCAAATTTTGGTGGAAGTACCCATCTATAGGCTATTGGGCCTATCATTTCTAGGAGCTCGTAAGGTCCTATAAAACGTGATCTCAACATTCTTGTATCTGATCTTTATAATTTCCCTCGATGGAGAAATCTTAAGAAACTTTATTTCCGCATTTAAAAATGCAGTTCAGATCTACGCGTATCAGCGTAAGACTTTTGTCTGTCCTGAGTTTCTCTTATTCTTTGCCTCATTTGGCAGATATCTTAATCATTTCATTTACATAGTCGGGATCTTATACTTTCTCTCACCTACTTTATTACAATAAAGTAGTGGTCAAAACTTCTTTCCACGTAATGCCTCATAAGGCTATATTGATCGTTGCTTAACAGCTATGGTCGTACGTGATCTTAACAAGTGGTACAATACGTTCCCACTTGCACCTTGATCTAGCATTAATGTTCTATCGTATGCTTAAACGTTCATATTATCCTTTTGATCTTCCATATGTCTGTGAGTGGACATCTATATTAAGGTTCAATCTTGTGTCTAACTCTCCTTGGTGAGCTAGTTCAAAATCTAGGGGTAAACTTGGAATTTCTATCTGAAATGATAGGTTTTGGTACCCCCTGTAGAGATACGATCTCCTTTATGTACGACTGAGCTAACTTATCAGATCTCCGAGTCAGCTGAATAGGCTGAGATGAACATATTTGGTGAGTCAAACCACTACTACCCATATAGTAGTGGTATTTCTTTATGACCTTGGCAAAACCTGCCATAAAATCCATTGCTATGTCATTTCATTTTCATTTGTATCTCATTAGAGATTATAACCTCTTATAAGGTCATTGATACAATGCCTTCACCTCTTATAACCGAGACAATCCTCGTCAATGAGGTTATAGCTCATTTCATTCTTTACTGTCAAATTTTTTTGTAAATCATAGTATACTTTAATGCTGCTTGGGTGGGCAGTATGAGGAATATCATGAGCTTCATTCATGATTTCATTTCTAAGCTTATCATTGCTCGAAATATATATATAACCTTTCTTTAGACAATATGATATTGTCCAGTGCTTCTTAAAATCCTTCAACTCTTCATCCCTTATCTTAATTCGTATTCTATTCCCATCTTCATCCTTTCTCTTTAGTCATATGTCACCTTGGGTGTGAGAATACAACTTACATTCGTCCTTGATTGCCCGACTATTTCTGTTCTCATTTTCTTAAACTTTCCAATGAGTTTTCCTTTTCTATAAGGACATACCATAATTTAGACTGAATTTTATAACTTAGGGCATTAGATTCTACGTTAACCGTCCGTAGGTGATAATTTATATCACAATTGTAATCTTTTACTGATTTGAGCCATCTTTTCTATCCCGTATTCAAGTCTCTTTACTCGAAGACTTAATTCAAACTTTTTTGTAATTTGAAGAATTCTTAACTTATTGTCGTAGGGTGAAGTCTCCAAGACTTCGGTATTTATACTATTGTTACTATTTCAAGTCGTGAGTTGGAAAGTTCTATTCATGTAGCCTAAGTCATTGTGATGCGTAAGCTATTTTCTTTCTCATATTAATACATAGCTTTACTTTAATTAATCCATGTAAATTTGATTCCTTTTGGGGTAGCTATGGTATTGGCCTGCTACTTTAGAGAGTTCTCAATGGATCTTTGATAGTAGGCAATTAATCTAAGAGATTCGATCTCATTTTAGGTCATTGACGACATTCATTCTTAATTACTTTATCCTTAGCCCGATCTACTTTGATTCCTTCTAAAGACACTATGTGCACGAGGAATATTTCTCCTAAGCGAAATTCACACATCTTGTGACTTGCAAAATTTGCCCGGCTCTTAAAAGTCGTAAGACAGTCCTTCGACGTTCTTTATGTTCTTTCTCATTCTTCGTATGGATAAGAACATTATTCACAAGGATTAAGATAAAAATTATCTAAGTACGTGTGGAACACTCAATTTTTGAGGTTCATGATCAGGGCTGGTGCATTGGTTAGTCCGAATGGCATAACTATCATCTCATAGTGGCCATATCTTATTTGGAACAATTCGTTGTCGTATCTCGGATACTATTCTACAAAGACCACATAATATATTACATCAAAATGCCTCAATGAGGACTTTTCATACATTAATTACGAGGGTCGATCTATCGAGCCGATTGATTACATAGCATCTAGTTCTTTTTACACTCAAAATTTTGACACCATTTTAACATATTCACCATCGACATATAAGTCTCATATCATCATGGGATTCTACGTCTCAGAGTGGCCTTCATCGGAATCGTACTCCTCACTTGGGAACTTGCCTTTATCCTGGTACGTTCCTGCCTCATACCCCCGATGATCTATTCCCTTTAGAGAGCCAGGGGTCAAGCTTGTCACACCCCCACTCAGGATGACCCGGAGTGAGCGGACTATTATTAGGAATATGGAACTTAAGATTTAACATACACTTATACAATTTAGTTCAAAAGGGCTTAGCCAACAGATCCAAAAGATATAACGATCTGAAGGCTTCATAGTTCACATTATTTTATTATCCAACATGAAAATAAAACAGTTCAGAGTTTGCAGCGGAAAGAGTGTGAATACATATATGACGATATGTATTCAAGGTTATCCATTTCTAACGAACATCGAGGACATACGACTTTCTCAACACTCCTCCATCATCAAGAATCGAGCTCAACCGCACATTTAAAACAAACATGCGGGGCTAAGTACAAAATTTGTACCGGTGGACTTATGCGAAAACATTTCATTTTCGTTTAATTACTCGCAAATATAGTGGTAAGACGAGGGTTTTATTTGAAAATGCCTTGGCTTACTAAAATATTTTCACGAGTTTATAAAAGTTGCTTCGCAAGCATTTTCTTGGTGTCGTGATCCATATCCCTTATTATCATGTCATCACATTATCATAGTCGAAAGTCGTGAAGGAGGCCTCCTTCTACGACCCGTGACCGCCGTGAATTGTCCTTACAAAGACACAAATCACCATCGGTGTACACGTTAATCCTAGCCAGGTATAAGCCTTCCGGCATAGGATCCGATATCGATTTTCATTCGTAAGTTGGGAATATTCCAACAACATCACATCATACAAGGATAGGATACGATACACAAAACGTAAACATTTTGGCAGGTAATCATTTAAAGAATTTTAGCATTTATTGAAAAGTACTGTAAACAAAGACAGTTGAAAAGAGCAGCAAAGTTGTTCCGTTTTGGTAATAAAGCCCACCTGGAAATTATCGTTCGTCTTTATCGTTTTCCTTACTCGTCAACGTCCAGCTGGTGCGTCAGCGTCCACACCTTTATATAAAAAGGATGCTTTAGTACGTCGTTTACGTAGTTCGAGACTTATCAAGTCTTATAATATAATTCGATATTTCATATCGACACGAATTGAATTCCTTAATGAATTTAATTCATTTCTCAGTCGCGTACCAAAATAACATTTCTCGTTCTTCGATAGAAACGAGATATGTGTTAAAAATGACCAATTTACCCCTCTTAGTAAATGGTCCAACGTTTTCTCACGTTTTTCGATTTCATGACTTTAAACATGAAATCTTTTCATATTAACGTGATATCATTAGTAAATGATACGTCTTACGATATTCACAGATTTATTGAGCGTCTTTCAGACGTTGATTTCAAAAGTCAACAATTTTGACTTTTCCTTCAAGAATTTAATTACTAAGTCTTATTTTAATATTAAAATCTTTTGAAAATCAATTTCTAATTGATTTCTTTTATAAACTGTTTTAATATGTTTAAAAATAATTTTAAACATATAATTCATTATAAATAATGAATTTAAGGATTTAAAATCCTTATTTTTATTACTAAAATAGCTCACGGCTATTTTGGTTTTTTTCAATCAATTATTTTGAAAATTATCCAATAATTTCCAAATATGTCTAAAATATTATTAGACATATAATTTATTAACAAAATTGATTTAAAAGGATTTAAAATCCTTAAAATCTTTAAACAGCTTCGTAATTACATCAAATTACCAAACAATGTCCCAAAATTTTTCTAATATAATATAGTGTATTAAAATACACTATGGTCATTAATATGTCATAAGATCAACTAATCATTGTTCAATTATCACCTTATTATTTATATAAGGTTTCGCACTTTAAAACAAATGCCAGAATTTTTTAAAATTTCAATAATTTATCACAAGGTCCAAACATTAGTCCATAATATATCTATGTCACATAATCTACTATATAACAATGTTATGTCATATAATTTGTCCCATAGCTTTCGGCATTTACATAATATGCAACAAACAAGTTTGTAAAATTCCCAAAAATTACAATATGCATATAAACTATATTGTAGTAACATTACAACATAACAATTATCAAAACCAATTTATTCATCACCTTAATGAGCTTAGCTCTTGGTTTATTTGAATAAAATAGGTAATTGATTTTCAAAGTTTCCAATAACAATCCAAAATGCATAAAACATATCCTAAGCTAATAATTTAGTATTGTATGAACTCAATAAAAATCACACATCAATGTATATATATATATATAGCCTCGGTATTTTTCAAAACAAATGATAAGATTTTCTAAAAATTTCCAATAAATGTCTATACATTCTTAGTTCATCATAACTCAAGATTAACACCTTGCATGTACAAAATAAAATCATACATACATATATATACATATATATATGTCTCGGCTTTCTTAAAACAATAGGTAGGATTTTCTAAAAATTTCAAATAAATCATAGGGTGCATAAATCATACTCAAGATCAATGATACATCATTGCATGTTACAAATCAAGATTATAATTCAACATATATTACACATATGTTTCGGCCTTTTTCAAGAATTTGATACAAAATTTTCCAAAAATTTCCAATTAAATTACCATAGACTTCAATATCATCATAGAGTAACTATATATCATTGCATGTCTCATATACACATCATTCACTAACATATACTTATATATGTATGTTCGGTCATTTTTTTTTTTAAATATAGCAAGAGTGCTTCAAAATTCTCAATTAATTTATATTCATTTTCAATATATCAATAATCAACAATATCACATTGCATGTGCAAAATAAATTTTATACACCAACATTGGCATATATTACCCCTCATTTGTTTTGAAAAAATAACATAAGTTTTTCAAAGTTTTAAAAAATACTTATGAACATATTTAACATCCTAAATCCACAATTCAAACCCAAATAATACTCTCAAGGCTCTCGGCCATTTCAAAGAATTTCATACATATTTGAATAAAATTTTAAAACATGCTCAAAGCTTCACAATACATTGCTATATATCATTAGTACACCCTATAGTCATGGATTCGAAAATTCTTGTATAAAAACCTTACATGCAATACTTTTGAAAAACAAGAACACATACCTAATCCATTTCTTAACAATTATACACATGCAATAGCAAAAGATTACTAACTAAGATCATCAAGAACACATGCATTGTTTAAAACAAAATTTCGAAACTTAGAAAATTTTTCAAGAACAACTATCCATTGGTTTCGAACCTACCTTAGGTATATGGATTAAATAGGCAATGTATAGGCTACTATGGATTTGTGTGGTGATGAGAGGAAGAAAATTTCAAGCTTGGAGGGTGGAGAAGAGCTCGGCCATGGCTGAAAATAATAGAAGAGAGAGTTTTTGGAAGGTGTTGGAGAGAGAGATGGGAGTGGAGTGTGTGAGTGAATAAGGAGAAGTGAGGAATGAATAAAATCTGAAAATATCCCCTATAATCTCCCTCTCTCTCGGCTCTCTCTCCCCCAATACAACACAAGACTCTTCACATTTTAATACTTGTTTATTCACTAATGGGTTCCCAATCATTAGTGTCTTACACACTCTCTTGGAAATAGTTAAATATATTATACATATATAGTAGGAGACTCTCACAAAATCTGAATGTATACCTATGTATACATGCAAATGTGATATAATTAAAATATACTGGTTATATACATATACACTACACACGGCTTTTATGCCTATTTCACATTAAATAATTTAATTCATGCTAAACATACTCATATACATCATATAATATAACTTAGATGATAATTAATATCATAGGTTAATTAAATAGTATAAGAGAAGAAAGAAATTCAACTTATGTACAATATAAATGGCTATCGGCCATTTGATTAAATCATAAGTTAAAAATTTTATTTCATGTCACTAATAGGTATATACACCTTGGTATATGATTTAAATAAATAATCATAGCATAGAATAATTAAAAAGAGCAAAAATTTTCGAAGAAAACCCTAATTTCGAAGAATTAGGGTTTTCGAAACTAGCTTTGAGATTTTTATAAATTCTAAAGTTCTAGCATTAATTAAAGGCTTATTAATACTGAAATATCATAAAAATATCATAGGAAATAATTTCCTATAGTTTCTTGATCATTAAAACCATCGTTCATCTTATCTCTAAACGTTGACGTTTGAAAACGTCTCAAAACGTTACGTATCGACTCATCTTCAAAATGGTCGTAAATACTCGTAATCTCATCATAAAAATATTCCATTCATAATGGGATATTATTCCAAGCTTGATTGCTTAAGGAATATCGTGATATTTCAATAGTCGATATACATTCGACGTTAAAACGTACTGCCGATAAAAGTTAATACTTTCGATTTCTTTCATTCACTAACTTCGAGTGAGTGTGTAACATGAATTTATTCCTTGTAAACAATTGAAATCATACTTGATTTCATATGTGATTTGATTTCACGGCAAAATTTTATTTTCTGTGTTTTAAAGACCGTAATTATGCTTTTAAAAGCTGCGGGTTATTACATCCTACCCCTTAAAAGAAATTTCGTCCCAAATTTGTATACCTTAATGTAATAAACGGGGTATTGTTCCTTCATCGTATCCTCTAGCTCCCACGTAGCTTCTTCGCTCGTGATGATTCCACAGTACTTTGACCAGTGAAATTGATTTGTTCCTCAGTTGTTGAACTTTATGGTCTAGTATTGCGATAGGCTCTTCTTCATAACTCATGTCTGGATTTAGAACTACGTCGTTTTGACGGATCACATGTTTTGGATCGTACATATATTTCCTTAGTTGAGATACGTGAAAAACATTATGCACATTTCCCAAGTTGGGCGGAAGAGCCAACTTATAGGCTACTGAGCCTATTCTCTCTAGGATCTCGTATGGTCCTATGTAGCGGGGTCTTAGTTTTCCTTTCACACCAAATCTCGTGATCCCTTCGACGAGAGACTTTGAGAAATACTTTATCTCCAACTTCGAATGTAACTCCGATCTACAGCAGACGTCAGTAGGATTTTGTCTATCTTGAGCTTCCTCGATTCTTTGCCTAACTCTTGGACGATTTCAATCATTTCATTCAACGCTCGCCCTATTATTTTCCTTTCACCTACCTCATCCCAAAGATAGTGGTGATCTACACTTCGCCATACAAAGCTTCATATGGGGCCATATCAATCGTCGCTGATAACTATTATTGTAGGCAAACTCGATAAGAGGTAAGACGTCTTCCCATTTTGCACCTTGATCCAGTACTACGGTTCTCAGTATATCTTCTAGGGTTTGGATTGTCCTTTCTGACTGTCCATCAGTTTGTGGGTGAAATGTCTTTGAAGTTTAACTTTGTTCCCAATTCTTTTTGTAGACTCATCCAAAATTTTGATGTAAACTTGGAGTCTCTATCCGATGTGATGGATTTTGGTACTCCATGTAGCCGTATCACTTCTTTTACATATATTTGGGCTAGTCTATCAGCTCCATATGTATTTCGAATTGGTAAGAAGTGAGCGCACTTGGTGAGTCTATCTACTATTACCCATATAGTAGTGTTTCCTTTTGAGACTTGGGTAACCAGAATGTGAAATCCATCGTTATTTCGTCCCATTTCCATTCAGGTATACCCAACGGTTGTAACTTCCCGTAGGGACGTTGGTGTAAAGCTTTTACCTGTTGGCAAACAAGGCAACGTTCTACGAAAGAAGCTATGTCTCGTTTCATGCCTTCCCACCAGAAATTATCTTTTAAGTCTTGGTACATCTTCGTACTGCCTGGGTGGGCGGTATAAGGTGTATCATGAGCTTCACTCATTATGTTGTTCCGAATCTCAACATCATCAGGAACACATATTCTTCCTTTGAACATTAAAGCATCGTCTGATGCTTCCTGGAAATTTTCCAATTCGCCAGTTCTCACTCTTTCTCTTATCTTTTCCAACTTTTCCTCAATCCTTTGTCTCTCAATGATCCTTTTTCTTAGATCGGGTGTCATGGTGAGTGTAGCAATACAATTCTTGATCGTCTCTGGCTGTTTAATCAATTCAATTTTTAAATTGCTGAATTCCTCAACAAGTTTATCTTCTCGTGTCAAGAGATATCCCAAATGAGTTTGATTTTTACGACTCAAGGCGTCAGCTACTACATTCGCTTTACCTGGGTGATAGTTAATACCACAGTCGTAATCTTTTACTAGTTCGAGCCATCTTCTCTGCCTCATGTTTAGATCTCTCTGCTCGAAAAAATATTTCAAACTCTTATGATCTGTAAAAATCTCGCATCTCACTCCGTAGAGATGGTGTCTCCATATTTTTAGTGCATGAACAACTGCTGCTAACTCTAAATCGTGTGTTGGGTAGTTTAGTTCATGTGGTCTAAGTTGTCGTGATGCGTACGCTATTACTTTTCCCTCTTGCATCAAAACGCATCCTAGTCCATTCTTCGAGGCGTCTGTATAAACCACATATTCCTTATCTGATTCCGGATCGCTAACACGGTGCACTTGTTAACTTTTCTTTGAGTTCTTGAAAACTCGCTCACATTCCTCACCAAGTGTACTTAACTCCTTTCAAGTAATTGGGTCATTGGTCTTGCTATTTTGGAGAATCCTCAATGAATCTCCTATAATAACCACTAACCCTAGAAAACTCCGGATCTCATTTCGAGTTCGCGGTGATTTCCATTCTTGTCATCTTCCACTTTGGTGGATCTACTTTGATTCCATCGCAGACACGATGTGCCCTAGAACATTACTTCCTTCAGCCAAAACTCGCATTTGCTGAACTTTGCAAACAATCTTTCATTCCTCAAAGTTTGTAACACCATTCTTAGATGTTCCTTATGGTCTTCCTCATTTTTCGAATAGATGAGAATGTCATCTATGAAAACCAATACAAACTTGTCCAAGTACGGATGAAATACTCGGTTCATGAGGTCCATAAACACCGCTGGTGCATTAGTTAATCCGAATGGCATAACTACAAATTCATAATGGCCATATCTTGTTCGGAATGCAGTTTTAGCTATGTCTTCAGGTCGTACCTTTAGTTGATGGTACCCTGACTTGAGATCAATCTTTGAAAATATACCTGCTCCCCTCAATTGATCGAACAAATCATCGATTCTTGGTAAAGGATATTTATTCTTGGCGCCATCTTGTTCACTCTCGATAGTCTATACACATCCTTAAGGATCCATCCTTTTCTCGACGAACAAAACAAAGCGCCCCCAAGGCGATACACTAGGTCTAATGAAACCTAGGTCCAACAATTCTTGGATTTGGATTTTCGGTTCTTCTAATTCCTTTGGGGCCATTCTCAGGGTGCCTTTGATCGAGCCGATCCCGGTTCCAAGTCAATGGTGAATTCCAACCGCCATCGAGGTAATCTGGTAGATCCTTCGAAATACATCCGAAATTCCTTAACAACTTCAATGTCTTCAATCTTGGCCCGCTTTTCTTCTCCGCTCGTGTAAACAAGAAAAGCATGGTATCCTTTCTTATTCATCATTTTCCTCGCCTTCAATGCGGACACAATTGGGACTCTCTTGCCCATGCTGATTCCATGGAAATGCGTTGCTTCTTGCCCAGGAAAATGAAATGATATTTTCCTTTCCTTGCAAAGAATCGTGGAGTGGTTTGCAGCTAACCAGTCCATTCCTAGGATTATATCTACGTCACCCATGATCATTATGTTCAAATTATTTGCTAGAACCCTTAGTGATCCTAAGTTCAACTCTAGGTTCGAGCAGAAATGTGTAACAGTCATAATTCCTCCTATAGGTGAAGAGATTCTCATATCCTGATTTGCCTTTATTGCACTAAGTCCCAACAGATCTACGCATGATTTTGCTATGAAAGAGTGCGAAGCTCCTGTGTCGAATAATACTATAACAGGTATGTTGAGAAGGATTCCCATACCTGCCAGGTTTCCCTGGTCCTGTTCGTTTTGTTGCCGATGCAAAGCATACGCCCTAGCTTGGGGTAGCTGCGGCTGACGTGGTGCTTGCCTTTGTCGGAGCTATTCTTTGTATGTCCGGCTGTGTTGTCGCTGACGTTGCCGCAGTGGTTGTTGTCTTCGTTGCTGGGGTGGTTGCCACTGCTGTTGTGGTAATTGTTGTTGTGGTACATTGCTGTTGTTGTGTGGGGTTGTTGCCATTGTTGCGGCTGCATTCTTTGTTGAGGTTGGGGCTGAAATTGATAGCCCTCGGCGGTTGGATCGTTACGGGTTGGTTCGGCCTTACAATTGTTTCCGAACGTATTCCCGGACAGAAGTTTGCGTAATGTCCTTTCATACCACACCTAAAACAGTTTCCACTGCCCGCCATACACATTCCCGTGTGCATCTTTCGCACTTTGGGCATGGAAGAGCCCTTCACGCTCTTGTGGTCCCTTCTTTGGAGGGATAAAAGCTGGCTTCCTCCATCCTTGCCCTTGGTTTGCTGAGTTCCCCTGCCACTGTTGTTTGTTACCTTTGTTTTCAAAGCTTCCCCTGCTACTGTTACCAAAATTGGCATCCCATTTTCTCTTTCCTTTGTCCATAGTATTCTCGATCCGAATCGATCCCACTTATCCTCCGCATTGCCGCCTCAATGTCCAAAGCTCGTAAGAGCCTCAAGATAAGTCATGTCTCCAAGACCCGGTGAGAGACATTCTTATTTCGGCGCCTTAACCCCGATCTAAATTTCTCGGCCATCTTTAAACCGTGTCCACTGATCCGGTGCATATCTAGACATTTCGCAAAAGTGCGATCGTAATCGCCATCGACATCTTTTCTGTTTTAACAAGAAGAATTCATGTTCCTTCTTCTTCTTGTAACTCTTGATACATATTTATCATACACTTCCTTTTGAAATCTTCCTGTGTCAACTCTTCCATCCGCTTTCTGCTTTGTGAAAGTTTTCTTTCGGCCTCCCACCGTAAATCAGCAGTCCATTTAACCGAAAGCTACACGATAGTCTTTCTTGTGTTGTGCACCTTAGGAAAGTGAAAATTCTCTCGATAGTTCTCATCCACTGTTCAGCATCTTCCGGACTACCTTTCCCATTGAAAGTTGGAGGATTTTGCCTTAAAAACAATTCCTCTATCCTGCGGTCAGGTTGTGGTGGAGGTGGTTGAGGTACAGCTTGTTCCTCCTGTTCCGGAGTTCTACCTCGTCTCCTAGGTCTGCCTCTGCCTCTTACTTCTCGTTCGGGGGCTTGTCTAGGGGGCATTCTGCTGTGTAAAATATATCATTAGCATCATGTATCATTTTTATAACTTGAATATGTACAATTTCATTTCTTTGCCTTTTTAGAAACGATAACTTAAATAAAACATTTCATTCTTATCATACATGAATTTATTGCAAAAGCCTTCTTGAATCACCCATACATACAATTGCAAAAGCACTATAGATAACGTACTTTGCAAACACAAGTCCTTACATCCAAGATTACTTATATACTTACTTCCAAAATGTTTCAAAAAGAAAAGGCCATACACATATCGGCCTTAAGGCTTTACAAAAATTCAAGTCATGCACAACGGCTTTATAGCCTTACAAAAATTCCGTTATCCCCACTGTTCAAGTTTTTTTTCAAAAGCATAAATAAAACATACATAAAAATAGATAACATAATCCTTCAAACTTTACATCAACATCACTAGCTACATCAACTCCTAGAATCTTCCTCATCTTCCTCCGGATCCTCTTCCTCCTCGTCCGAATCATCAACCTGGCCATATGCTCTAGAGGGTCCAGCTCCATTACTCTCTACCATCGGGATGTCCCGCAGTGGACCATAATCCACACGAATCGGGCTGTAACTGTCGTGGATGGGGTTATACCCATCAAGAGTACCTGTCACACTAATCCGTGCTGTCTGACGGAAACTCTCGACTGGTGGTAGGGGTGCTGCCATCGGTGGTAGAGGCGGAAGTGGTGAACGAACCGGATGTCCGAATATCAACGGTGGGAATACAGGGGCTCCCAACGCTCTAGGCCTAGCTGCTCCGTCTGCCTGAACAAGTCTGCCCTCGTCAATCCGATATCGTGGTACCACTGGGTCAATAATCCGTGGAACCTCGGTGTCAGACCACCGGGTGACTCATCACGCCATGTATACCCCGTGGAGGGAGATAAGGTCCTCTCGGTGCTGCGCCATAGATGCTATATACGTACGTCAGGTGGCTGATGAACCTGGGTAGATCACCTATCAAGTCATATCCCCCAGTCGCACGATAAATGTAATCCCCAGAAACCTCACGAGCGTAGTCTTCCCAATCACATGGAAGTATAGTAAGAAGACGCTTAATGCCGTCGTAGTCCGTCACGCCATAAACTCTCGCATTCCTCCACAGTCTAAAGTAATACATCAGGAACTCTCCTAAATCCTCGCCAGCACACATCCAGCTTTCCCGATAGATACGAATAGTCTCCTCAGGAGTCGGGTCGGGTCCTATCCTTCTCCTCGCAATGTAACGCATCTCCTCCATCTGTCATGATCAAAAACTAACCGTTAGACACTACTAACACCTAATAGCAGATAGGGTAGCTTAATACTTCGATTAATCCACTAGGATAAACTATTCAACCTATAACTAAACATTCTTAACCCATCTAGTAAACAAAACTCCTATTGCTGTGTTAAGCTACACGAGGTATTATAGGCTCCTTGGTTCTACCTAAGACTCAAGCTGAACTTTACCCAGAGTCTACTGTATTTGGGAGCTGGAAAAAGAGATTCTGTCCTTCATAACAAATGAAGTTCAGAACGTTAGGAATACGCAGGCGAAAACCATGCGTAAAACGGAGTCCTATCGAAGGTGTACGGTTAAAAACAAATTTACTGCGCACTGCAGAAAATTTTCGCGATTATATCGACGTTTCGAGAAGGTGCCAATAATGACAACATACGCGCTATGGCTGCTGCCGACTTAGTATAACTATTACGTCCACGTCTTCAAATTGAAGCTTGCCGCTCAAGTCTCGGTCCACGGTCACGCAAGTTGAAATTATGGTTATGATCGCCGCTTTAATTGTGATAAAGACCCACCTTCTTCATTCTTCATAGCCAACGTCGTTTCCGATTATCTTTACGCTCCACTTTTGCCGCTCGAATTCAAATTAAAACACATTCATGCTTCCTATCATTCTTTTTTTTTTTTTTTTTTTTTATTATGGGAACATACTTCCTATATCGCTCACGTTCTTCTCAAGAGCATAGCATACTTTGTTATCAACATAGATTTCATAAGTCATAAACATAACATCAAACAACATCATACTTCGTTCATACATATCTGTACATATCATCTTGTTTTCATACATTCATCATTAATCATCCTAATTCATTTCAAACATACTTTTCAACTTAACCACTTCATATCATTGCTATTTAATTTCAAAATTTAGAATTTTTGAAAATCTTCATTCATAACTCATCATTTCAATCATCATCACCTTACAACTTTCCTTTTTCCCTTTTACTTCAAAATCTTTTCAAATTTGGCCATCATAACAAAAATTTTCATTTCATAAACTCAAATGAAACTAATTACCTTTTTCCCGTTGAGCTCGATATGTTGGAGTGTTGAGAATAGCCAGTAGATTTTCTAGAAGTCTAGTGACTCAATTCTAGACTTAGTTTGGAAAGAAATGGGATTTCATAGAGCAACTGCTCTGATACCACTCTGTCACACCCCCACTCAGGATGACCCGGAGTGAGCGGACTATTATTAGGAATGTGGAACTTAAGATTTAACATACACTTATACAATTTAGTTCAAAAGGGCTTAGCCAACAGATCCAAAAGATATAACGATCTGAAGGCTTCATAGTTCACATTATTTTATTATCCAACATGAAAATAAAACAGTTCAGAGTTTGCAGCGGAAAGAGTGTGAATACATATATGACGATATGTATTCAAGGTTATCCATTTCTAACGAACATCAAGGACATCTGACTTTCTCAACACTCCTCCATCATCAAGAATCGAGCTCAACCTCGCACATTTAAAACAAACATGCGGGGCTAAGTACAAAATTTGTACCAGTGGACTTATGCCGAAAACATTTCATTTTCGTTTAATTACTCGCTTAATATAGTGGTAAGACACAAGGGTTTTATTTGAAAATGCCTTGTGCTTACTAAAATATTTTCACGAGTTTATAAAAGTTGCTTGGCCAAGCATTTTCTTGGTGTACGTGATCCATATCCCTTATTATCATGTCATCACATTATCATAGTCGAAAGTCGTGAAGGAGGCCTCCTTCTACGACCCCGTGACCGGCCGTGAATTGTCCTTACAGCACACAGTCACCATCAGTGTACACGTTAATCCTAGCCAGGTATAAGCCTTCCGGCATAGGATCCGATATCGATTTTCATTCGTAAGTTGGGAATATTCCAACAACATCACATCATACAAGGATAGGATACGATACACAAAACGTAAACATTTTGGCAGGTAATCATTTAAAGAATTTTAGCATTTATTGAAAAGTACTGTAAACAAAGACAGTTGAAAAGAGCAGCAAAGTTGTTCCGTTTTGGTAATAAAGCCCACCGAAATTATCGCTCGTCTTTATCGTTTTCCTTACTCGTCAACGCCCGGTGGTGCGTCATTCACACCTTTATATAAAAGGATGCTTTAGTACGTCGTTTACGTAGTTCGAGACTTATCAAGTCTTATAATATAATTCGATATTTCATATCGACACTAATCAATTCCTTAATGAATTTAATTCATTTCTCAGTCGCGTACCAAAATAACATTTCTCGTTCTTCGATAGAAACGAGATATGTGTTAAAAATGACCAATTTACCCCTCTTAGTAAATGGTCCAACGTTTTCTCACGTTTTTCGATTTCATGACTTTAAACATGAAATCTTTTCATATTAACGTGATATCATTAGTAAATGATACGCCTTACGATATTCACAGATTTATTGAACGCCTTTCGTACGTTGATTTCAAAAGTCAACAATTTTGACTTTTCCTTAGCAATTTAATTACTAAGTCTTATTTTAATATTAAAATCTTTTGAAAATCAATTTCTAATTGATTTCTTTTTATAAACTGTTTTAATATGTTTAAAAATAATTTTTAAACATATAATTCATTATAAATAATGAATTTAAGGATTTAAAATCCTTATTTTTATTACTAAAATAGCTCACGGCTATTTTGGTTTTTTTCCAATCAATTATTTTCGAAAATTATCCAATAATTTCCAAATATGTCTAAAATATTATTAGACATATAATTTATTAACAAAATTGATTTAAAAGGATTTAAAAATCCTTAAAAATCTTTAAACAGTTTCGGTAATTACATCAAATTACCAAACAATGTCCCAAAATTTTTCTAATATAATATAGTGTATTAAAATACACTATGGTCATTAATATGTCATAAGATCAACTAATCATTGTTCAATTATCACCTTATTATTTATATAAGGTTTCGGCACTTTTAAAACAAATGCCTAGAATTTTTTTTAAAATTTCAATAATTTATCACAAGGTCCAAACATTAGTCCATAATATATCTATGTCACATAATCTACTATATAACAATGTTATGTCATATAATTTGTCCCATAGCTTTCGGCATTTACATAATATGCAACAAACAAGTTTGTAAAATTCCCAAAAATTACAATATGCATATAAACTATATTGTAGTAACATTACAACATAACAATTATCAAAACCAATTTATTCATCACCTTAATGAGCTTAGCTCTTGGTTTATTTGAATAAAATAGGTAATTGATTTTCAAAGTTTCCAATAACAATCCAAAATGCATAAAACATATCCTAAGCTAATAATTTAGTATTGTATGAACTCAATAAAAATCACACATCAATGTATATATATATATAGCCTCGGTATTTTTCAAAACAAATGATAAGATTTTCTAAAAATTTCCAATAAATGTCTATACATTCTTAGTTCATCATAACTCAAGATTAACACCTTGCATGTACAAAATAAAATCATACATACATATATATACATATATATATGTCTCGGCTTTCTTAAAACAATAGGTAGGATTTTCTAAAAATTTCAAATAAATCATAGGGTGCATAAATCATACTCAAGATCAATGATACATCATTGCATGTTACAAATCAAGATTATAATTCAACATATATTACACATATGTTTCGGCCTTTTTCAAGAATTTGATACAAAATTTTCCAAAAATTTCCAATTAAATTACCATAGACTTCAATATCATCATAGAGTAACTATATATCATTGCATGTCTCATATACACATCATTCACTAACATATACTTATATATGTATGTTCGGTCATTTTTTTTTTAAATATAGCAAGAGTGCTTCAAAAATTCTCAATTAATTTATATTCATTTTCAATATATCAATAATCAACAATATCACATTGCATGTGCAAAATAAATTTTTATACACCAACATTGGCATATATTACCCCTACTGTTTTGAAAAAATAACATAAGTTTTTCAAAGTTTTAAAAAATACTTATGAACATATTTAACATCCTAAATCCACAATTCAAACCCAAATAATACTCTCAGGCTCTCGCCATTTCAAAGAATTTCATACATATTTGAATAAAATTTTAAAACATGCTCAAAGCTTCACAATACATTGCTATATATCATTAGTACATCCTATAGTCATGGATTCGAAAATTCTTGTATAAAAACCTTACATGCAATACTTTTGAAAAACAAGAACACATACCTAATCCATTTCTTAACAATTATACACATGCAATAGCAAAAGATTACTAACTAAGATCATCAAGAACACATGCATTGTTTAAAACAAAATTTCGAAACTTAGAAAATTTTTCAAGAACAACTATCCATTGGTTTCGAACCTACCTTAGGTATATGGATTAAATAGGCAATGTATAGGCTACTATGGATTTGTGTGGTGATGAGAGGAAGAAAAATTTCAAGCTTGGAGGGTGGAGAAGAGCTCGGCCATGGCTGAAAATAATAGAGAGAAGAGAGAGTTTTTGGAAGGTGTTGGAGAGAGAGATGGGAGTGGAGTGTGTGAGTGAATAAGGAGAAGTGAGGAATGAATAAAATCTGAAAATATCCCCCCTATAATCTCCCTCACTCTCGGCCTCTCTCTCTCCCCCAATACAACACAAGACTCTTCACATTTTAATACTTGTTTATTCACTAATGGGTTCCCAATCATTAGTGTCTTACACACTCTCTTGGAAATAGTTAAATATATTATACATATATAGTAGGAGACTCTCACAAAATCTGAATGTATACCTATGTATACATGCAAATGTGATATAATTAAAATATACTTGGTTATATACATATACACTACACACGGCTTTTATGCCTATTTCACATTAAATAATTTAATTCATGCTAAACATACTCATATACATCATATAATATAACTTAGATGATAATTAATATCATAGGTTAATTAAATAGTATAAGAGAAGAAAGAAATTCAACTTATGTACAATATAAATGGCTATCGGCCATTTGATTAAATCATAAGTTAAAAATTTTATTTCATGTCACTAATAGGTATATACACCTTGGTATATGATTTAAATAAATAATCATAGCATAGAATAATTAAAAAGAGCAAAAATTTTCGAAGAAAACCCTAATTTCAAGAATTAGGGTTTTCAAACTAACTTTGAGATTTTTATAAATTCTAAAGTTCTAGCATTAATTAAAGGCTTATTAATACTGAAATATCATAAAAATATCATAGGAAATAATTTCCTATAGTTTCTTGATCATTAAAACCATCGTTCATCTTATCTCTAAACGTTGACGTTTGAAAACGTCTCAAAACGTTACGATCGACTCATCTTCAAAATGGTCGTAAATACTGTAATCTCATCATAAAATATTCCATTCATAATGGGATATTATTCCAAGCTTGATTGCTTAAGGAATATCGTGATATTTCAATAGTCGATATACATTCGACGTTAAAAACGTACTGCCGATAAAAGTTAATACTTTCGATTTCTTTCATTCACTAACTTCGAGTGAGTGTGTAACATGAATTTATTCCTTGTAAACAATTGAAATCATACTTGATTTCATATGTGATTTGATTTCACGGCAAAATTTTATTTTACAGGTTTTAAAGACCGTAATTATGCTTTTAAAAACTGCGGGTTATTACAAAGCTGCTCCCCGTTTCTTCTTCAAAGACTGAATTCTGTGTTGCTTTTATCAGAAAGTATGGTTGGGTTGGTAGAGGTAACTCCCTAGTCCACGAGGGCGGTATGATCTGTCCTCTTGCCATTCTCATCCCTTTCGTATAATCCAGCAGCGGGGCGTGGGGCGGCGTTTGGGACATCGTGGTACAACCACTCCTTTGTACCATCTTGGGTGACTTGCCGAGGACCGGGACAAGTGCTAGTAGGTGCAGTTCCATACGCATAATATGTATGCTTGAGTCGGTCGACAAATCTCGGTAGTCCGCCAAGCTTGGAGTTTTTCGCATGCGAAGATATTCTCTTGATACTTCTTTTGCAAACTTACGTCATTCCGTTGGCAAACGACTAATAAGCCTCTGGATACCATCCTCATCCGTAACTCCATAGTTACGAGCATCCTTCCAACGGTGCGAAATTCCTCCAAAATTGTCCTAAATTCATGCCCGGATTATAGTAAAAGAGCCGATATGCTGTGTGAGTTCTAAGCTTGTAGGCTTGTGGTTATCTTCTTACCGTATTATTCCTTTTCACGCCATACGTAAAGCGGATATTCTAGATAAGTCAGACTTAAATCAAAGCAATAGAGGGAATTTTAAACAAGAAGGATCTCTTAAAGAATTTAAACACTTTAAGGCATATATAACTCGTAGACAATTTACGTCACGAATCATGACACTTATCTTATCACTCATTTTACGTTTTACACCTTTAGTCGTATATCGTTCAAAATTTATTTGCATACGCAAATAGTGGGTACTAATATCATGTCGCGTAAAATCTCTAATGAAGAGACTAGCCCCAGGTCACTAATCACGTGAGTGGCATCCATTTCCGAAACTTCTTGTTTCTAGAATTGTATCCACGTTCCACATAGATATAAAGATCCAAATCATTGGATAGAACCTTAGGCGATCCTAGGTTCAATTCTAAGCCTTTACAATACTTGTGACGGCCATAATTCTCATATAGGTGAAGAAATTTTTCATTTCTTGATTCGGTTATTCCGAATTAGGTTCTATCATTTCTACACATACTTGTGCGATGTTAGAACATAAAGCACCTATATCGAACAAAATATTATAGGTATTCTGAGAAATTTTTCTCATATCTATGAGGCCTCCTTGATTTTTGTTCGTTCAGTTTTCGATGTGAAGTATAGGCTTTGGTCTACGGTGTTCCCGTCTATTTAAGTAAACATCTATTTCATATGTCATTGTCCTTTCCATTGGGACATTATGTTCCCTTGCTATGGCCTTCTGTTGCTTCATTCACCCTATACTTCTCGGGTATCAGTACCGTTATGCTTTTACCAATAGCATTAGTGGTTAGGTCTACATCAAACTATCCTTTGATATTGATATTTCGATAATTAAGTCTTATCGTAGAGATCGTCATGTCCCTATCACTATCATTCATTCCTAATCCAGTATGAATGATTCAATTTCCTTTTTCACTTTGTTGATCTTAGGAATATATTTCTCATATATCCTCACTTTAACTCTTTTAAAGGGAAATCCTTATTTATCGAAGTCATATGTCTCTGAAGCTTATATCATGTCGTGGGCTATTTCATAATTGTATAGCTCATAGTTTCTTCAGTTATTTTGACTTTTGTCCTTTTTCTTGAACATGGTCTCTGAAAGTAATATTACTTTCGTTATACTTGATTTTCACACTCGTGGTTAGAACCGTCATTATTGTCGTATGGCTTGGTGAGGTAGTACATTCGTACACCATGACTTAAATTCCAAGCATCTTATTACCATGTCTTCGCTTTGGAGATATTTTCTCCATACTTGATTTACAACTAGGGCTATCCTAGTCGCTCACACAATCTCGAGGATTATGATTCCTCAATCTCATTATCGTCCTTTGACCAAGTTTCAATTACTTGGAATCGATTATGCTCAAGCATAATCTCATTGATTGAGGTATAAGGCGAGAGATCTATTTTCTGAGATGCTATCATTTCTATATATATATATATATATATTCTTTGAAAGAATATCTTGCATGCATCTTCATTCTTTTAAACATGTCCAACCTATTAACGAGGGTTTAGGGACAAACAACTATCTTAAAGATAAGTTGTAATCTCTCTCTCGTTATGACATGGTGAGGGGAAATTATATCCCACGGATATCATATACTTTTCTTTACTTTTACTCTTGCATTCAATGCTAAAGAGTATCTTGTTCATAACTTTATTATCATAACAGTCATATGAAGGTATAACTTCATTGTTATCAATCTTTGTAAAGCCCATCAAGGGTCATCACATCCATACGTATCATAGGGAAAATATCTCATCTCATCGAGATTTTCTTTACATCATAATTTCTTGGTGTCTATCACTTAATTGATCTGAAACTTTTAGGTGACCAAAATAAGTCAACCTATATCATGCCTGATGTTTATCGCTTTACTGATTCGCACTTAGGTGACAAGGTAAGTCAATTTTCATCATACTTGATGGTTTCAAGAATCGAGGAGAAATTATTACGACTACTTACAAGAGGTACTGTCTCACAAATCAAATTAACATCTTTTAATGATTGAATCGATATGCTCTTTGGACTGAATAATTGGGATCTAGGGTCCGAAGACCAGAATGACGACTACTGAGATTTCTTTGGTCATATGGGCTGGCCAGACCCGTCACAATTATATTCTCAGTCACACGAGGCTTGGTTTCAAAGGATACTTTATAAGATTTCTGGTTGTAAATTTTCTTCAGAAAAAGTGAGAAACTCAAATGATTTCTCAATTGGAACTAGGTCATGGAGTTAAACTCAATGACAGAAATTGGGTAATGAATATAATTTGAAACCTTGTATACTCTTAATAGGTAATCAACAAAGGTTCTCATGTACGTCATGGCTCTACTTGTATTACTGGAAATCTTACCTTCTAGCACATTCTAAGACTCTTATCATACTATAAGGTTCTGGTTCTATATAACCCACAAACTAACTTTCAACAGACTCTCATGATTTCTGGAGAAGGAAACAGGGGTTCAGTCCTTCATAACAAATGAATTTCAGTGTGTTAGGAGTACGCAGGCGAAAACCGTGCGTAAATCGGAGTTCACACGAAGGAGAACGGATCAAAACAAAATCACTGCGCAGTGCAGAAAAATTCGCATCGCTCGCGCCGAGATCGTAAGCGATGCCGACGCCAAGGTCGTGCATGCCGTTACCGATGCCGGGGTAGTACATAGTAATGCCGATGTCGATGTAGTATATACTACCAAGGTCGACATGTCAAAGTCGATGTTATAAAATTACCGAAGTCAAAGTCGACGGTCGCACATGCCGAAGTAGAAGTCAAGGTCGCACATGCCGAGGTCGAAGTCAAGTCGCACATGCCGAAGTCGTAATCGAGTTGCACATGCCGAAGTCGTATTCGAGTCGCACATGCCGAAGTCGAAGTCAAGTCGCACATGCCGAAGTCGTATTCGAGTCGCACATGCCGAAGTCGTAATCGAATCGCACATGCCGAAGTCATAATCGAGTCGCACATGCCGAAGTCGAAGTCGAGGTCGCACATGCCGAGGTCAAGGTCGCACATGCCGAGGTCGCACATGCCGAGGTCGAGGTCGCACATTTTCACATTCATCTTTTGCCTTCCAAGCTCGAGTCTAACTTTACTTTCGTTCTTCATGTCGTTCTTTTGTTCTTGTAAGGGAATGAAGTTTGTACTTCTATGTTCTTTGCAATACGTGATCATGCTTCTTACATCGTCTATGTTCTTCTTGAGATGACATATCATTTGTCATAATCAATCTCTAGATTTGAAACTAAAGTTTCAAATAATGAAAACATAATTCATTCATACATGCACATTTCTTTGAATTTCAAGAATTCATCATTCAAACTTTGGCCATTCACATTCATTTCAAGCATATTCATTCATTATACATAATCTTGAAATTTGAAGCAATTTGGTTATGAAAACTTGAAATTTTTTCAATTTCATAACATACTTGTAAGAATGCCATATTTGAATTTTGCAAATTAATATTTCATCGATGGCACTTTATGCCCATTATCAATCATAAGCATTCATTTCTAACTTGATCACTTTGCATAACTTCCATTCTCAACATTATTCATAACTTTCATTTCATATCCTTCATCTTTCATTCCTTTTGACAAATCATCTCGATTCTTTTGCTCTTTCAACTTTTCATTTCAAAATTTTGAAAAGGAATCATTTACCTCATTTCGGTTGGGCTTGATGTGATGGAGTGTTGAGCATTGTCGGCTGACCTTTAGAAGTCTAATGACTCAATCTAAACTTAACCTTAAAAAAGATTTTGGGTGCAAAGAGCGAACCGCTCTGATACCACTCTGTAACGGCCCCTAAATCCTAAGTACGATTTAGCAGGGATTATTACTCTAAACAGGAATAAATAAACATAAAGACTATTTATCAATAAAGCTGTAATACATAAATCAAGCATGTTTTGGACTTTACTACATAACTTATGTTCTTGCAAGGCGGAAAACATGTGATATGTACATATGACGATGTACTATCAAGGTATAACTTTCAACGACAACCTTCATATTGCTCAACACCGCCCATCGCATCATCGACTCAATCGCACATTTAAAAACAATATGCGGGTGAGTACAAATAATGCACTCGGTGGACTTATGCCAAAACATTTTATCATCTTTTAATTACTCGCCCCATCTTGGTAAGGCAAGGGTTTTGATTAAAAGGCCTTGAGCTTACTAAACTTTTCATCATTTTCATAAACATTCGTCTCAGCAGACATTTTCCTTGTATGTATGATCCATATCCTTCATTTCATCATAACATTAACATTTACGCCGTAGAAGGAGGCCTCCTCTACGTCATTGTGACCGCCGTGAATTGTCCTTACAAAGACACAATACCATTAGGTGTACACGTTAATCCTAGCTGTATAAGCCTTAGATAGGATCCGAATTCGATTTCATTCATAAGTCGGGAGCGACCCAACAACATTCATCATTCATTCATTCATGGATAGGATACATACATAAAACATAAACATTTTGGGCAGGTAATTTTATCATCATTTCATAATCATTTCTCAGAAGAAAGCATCATAAATAATTACTTTTCATTTCGAAGATAGCATCATAAATAGAGCATTTTATCCTTGAGGATAAGAAAAGAAAAGCCCACCTGGATCGTAAGCTTTCTTAATTCATTTTCCTTCTACGCCAACGATCGCATCCGCGTCTCACCTTTACGTAAAAACAATTTCAGTATGTCTGACACGTTTTTCGAGATTTTCAAAGTTTAAAAATAAACTTTGGTAACTTATACTAATATAATTTGAATTCCTTAACGAATTCAATACGTCGTCCAATCTCGTATCTTAACTAACCATTTCTCGTACTTCGATAGAGACGAGATATGTTCAACTATTTCATTTTAACCTTTTAGGTTAAACGTTCAACGTATTCTAACGTTTTTCGATATAAAGATTTCAATTATGAAATTTTTCTTACCAAAGAGATTTATATATAATTGTCGTTTCACACGTATTAGCGATTTATCGAGCGTATTTCATACGTTAATTTCAAAAGTCAACAATTTTGACTTTTCTTTATTAATTTCTTTAATAATTCATATTTTAATATCTAAATTCAATATAAATCGATTTTCAATCGATTTCTTTTCATAAAGCCCTAATTCTCGATTTTTCACGCAAATCGATAAACTTTATTAATATTTTTCTTAAATATTAATCAACTTATTCATTTAACATTATTTTTCATTTCTAACGTTATTTAATATAACGTTTCGACATAAACATAGTATTCTATGTTTATAATATTCCATAAATTCTTAATATGTCTAAAATAATTTCTAGACATATAATGTATTATTTTTCTTGATATTAAGGATTTAAAATCCTTAATTTATTTAAAGAAGCTCACGGTTTTAAGCTTTTGATTTTAAATCTTTTTCCAAAAATTCTTCTAAATTCATATAGTGTACTATATTATCATAGTATCAATAATATGTATTAACATTAGCTATAGGAAAATTGAACGTCAATTTCCTATAGCTTATAGCTCTCGATTTTTTTTCCAAAGATTACCAAACATTTTCTTAAAATTCTAATTAAATTCCACAATACTTAATCATCCTTCTATACCATTAATACATCATAATATTCAACATATTCCATTCCTACACCAATGTACCAACTCTAACCATTCTCGAATTTTTTTTTTCCAACAATTTCAATACATTCTCTAAAAATCTAATCAATTCACATAGCACTTAATTAGGGCTCTAAACATTAATATGCTATAATATTATATAAACATAAATTTTACATCAACATGTAAACCTCCACAAATTTTCGGTAATTTCAATTCTTCAACATACAATTTCCCAAAAATTTCTAATAATCACTACAAGCTTAGCTATCATAATAGATCCCTAATCCATCAACATATGAACTTAATAAATTTTCGATCAACACTTATAAATTTAATAACATGCTTAGCTCTCACTCAACTCATAAAATATATAATACTTAGCATAATAAACAATATTAACAAGTCACTAAGCATTAGAACATTATTTCTCATATTTTCAACATTAAAAACATAAGCATAAATATATAAATCTAACGGTTAGAAATTGAAAATTTTAACGTATATAGGAAGCTCGTTAAATTCCTAACCTCTTTACCGGCCTTGATTTTTGAGGAGAAGGATTTAGTATCAAGGGTTGGGGAAGAAAAGGAGGAACACTCCCAAGCTTTTCCTATCTAATTGCTCACAAAGGAGAGAATGAGAGGATGTTTGTTTTAAAACCTTGTACACAAGACTAAAGGAAAAAGAATTGATGACTACTTATTTCTCTTTCACTCACGGCAGTAATGGAGAAAAAAGGAATGAGTGATGATATTTTGATTTTAGTATTACTTATCACCTCAAATACACAGCTACACACAAATCATTTACTACACATTATAAACAATTAAATCCTCACTTTGTGTTCAATGCATGCGTCCCCTATCTCAAACAATTTGCAAGCCTTTTTGTTTTGGTGACTCATCAATAATACATCACTTAGGATACATTAACTACACATTGGAAGAAACAATTCCTCCATTTTGAATCCTCATAACCGTCGGCTCTCTTGTAAGAAAATGAGGAGTTACTTCTTTTTGTCTCATGCATGGTCAACAATATCATGCTTCAATATTTATTTCATCATCACTTAGCCATAATAAATAACCATCACTTCACTAATTACATTGAAACAAAATCCTTTGCTCTTGTCCACAAAAGAGCCGTCGGCTACCTCCATGTGCAAAGGTGAGTTTTAATAAATTTTGTCTTATAATACAATTAAATACCCTACACAATAATTCATGCAAGACATCACCACACTTTATTACATCACTTATTCCCTAGTAAATGCTCCTTGAACCAAACAATTAAAATCCTCACTTGTAATCACAAGTATGCGTCGCCACTTTCCAAATTGCACAAGGGAATGAGTTTAAATTTTCTTCTCAATAGCTTAGTCAATATTATCATGCTGCACTATGCCAAATGCACATAATAGTCAAAGAAGAGTTTAGAAAAATCTTCCAACCTCAATTGATTTAAACACACGGCTATTTCTATTTCATGAGACATCCCCTTGATTCTCTTGGTTTATGTGTGTAATATATATATATATATATATATATATATATATATCCTACTACATTATTGATGATCATTGATGCCACATGAAAACAAAACAAAACATTGAACCTATATATTATATGCTCACGGCAATTTTCTTCCCATAAGCCAAATATTTTATTTTATTGCATTTAATAGCTATATGACATAATATATGTCTTAGATGATAAATTATATCATAGAAAAATTTATTGGTATCATTTCATGTGTGAAAACCCTAATTTTCGAATTAGGGTTTTCGAAAATTCTAAACTTGTCCAATAATTAATCCTTAATGTTCTAGCATTATCTTAATGCTAAATAATACTCTAATTACATATAATAATCATAGGAATTTAAATATTATAATTCCTTGATCATTAAACTCATTTTTCTATTCATCTCTAAACGTTAACGTTTGAAACGTCTCAAACGTTAATTATCGACTCATCTCAAAATGGTCGTAATAAAGTTGAAATCACTTTATTAAATTATTCCAATAATAATGGAATTTAATTCTAAGCTTCGTTGCTTAGAAAATTTTACGAAATTTTAACTATCGATTCTCAATCGACGTTAAAATACTACTGCCGAAACACTTTATATATTTATATTCCTTAATTCACAATCCTTAGTGAATATAAAATAGGAATTCATTACTTCGTAATTAATCGAAATCATTATTCGATAAATTACTAATTCAATTATTTCGGCGAAACCTTAATTTACGAATTTAAATATCGTAATAGGCCTTTAATTCTTCGGGATATTACATTGATGCAGTCGGAAGAGAGCCCCAAATTCCCATTTTCTCAAAAGCATCGCTCTTTATATTTGTGAATAAGTATAAACTTAAAGTGGTTTTTGGTTAAGATAAATGTTTATAAAATTATATATATAATATTTTGATTTATATGTATATATTGTTGGGGGCTGTGTCCCTAGTTGATGTTTCTTTGCTGCTTTGTTGATGTTTCAGGAAGGCATATATATATATATTTATAGGGTATATGCGGTCCTTTTGTTTAATTTCTTTTATAACCCCGCTGCTAGTTTAATATTATTATTATGTAAGTATTAAGGATTTAAAGACTTTAGTAATGTTCCTATTATAAGAATGGGGCGTTGAATGGTATCGAGCGAGGCGCTTTACGTAGACTTGTTTAAAGTATGATCAAATGTGCTTGAAGGATAATGAACTCTTAGTATGAAAATAGCATAAGTGTTTAAAGATGTTTAAAACTTTTAATGGAAATGGGAGAATGTGGGACATGACCACCGCTTCAACATCGACTCTCGGGTAATTTATGTTTATGAAAATGTTTTATGGTTTTAAAAGTTAAAGGTGTGAGCATGAAAAGAAAAACTTGTGTCGGGATGAGGTTTAAAAGATTTTCGTATCATGAGGCTTTATTAAAAGTTAAGAAGTTTTCCACAAGGACAAAGTATATTGACTTGTCATGTTTTGATAGGATTGAGGATTTATACGCTTCCGACACATGTTTTATATAGTTCAATGATGAAAGTTTTATGAAGTTCAAATTTCGAGGACTAAATTATTTAAGGGGTAGATTGTAATACCCGAAACTTTTCTTAAAGTAAAATGATTTATGTTTTGAAAAATAAATTATTTTCAAATGATTTATGAACTAATGAAGATTGAGTTTCAATGTTTTACTGGTTGTTCGGTTTCGAGCGAGGATGCGCCATAGCCAAAAATGTAAAGTTTGATGTTATAAGTTTTAATGTTTTAGAAATTAAAATCAAAGCTTATGAGATAAGCTAAAACAAGCTTATGAGATAAGCTATGAATAAGCTTATTAGATAAGCTATTAACAAGCTTATGGAATAAGCTAGAAATTTCTAGAAAAAGCTAAAGCTTCCTAAGCAAGCTTGTAATAGTAAAATGATTTTATATATATGTTTAAGCTTCCAAAACACACCTTTTCACCATTTCTCCCATAATTCTCGAAAACACACACAAACACACACTGCAATGTGAAAAAATTCAAACTCATTTCTACGAAGATCTAGCGATGAATTCACGATCCGTCTTCGCACAAAGGTAGATCTACACCTATAGAACATATTTATGGTTTAAAAATTTGAAAATCATGAACTTTGAAAACTTCAAGTTTTCGGTCCTTTTCAATTTTTTTGAAGGAGCATGTTTTGTTCCATTATATCTTGATATTATGATAGATCTATCGCCTATGAGTTGTTTAGTGTTGAATTTTCAAGCATGAGTTCATTCTTTTGAAATTCTTGAAATTTTCGAAAAATATGAAGGTCTAGATCTTGAACTTATGTTGTTGATATGTTTAATATGCCTTCATATATGTGTTGTTGGGTAGATATAAACATGTTTTGAACAAGAAAAACGTTTAAAATCGAACTTGTGCAAAATTTCCTTTTTGACCGAAAACCCTAGCTTATATAATGCTGGATTTTTGATTTTATTTGATCATTTTGAGTTCATATTTGGATTCTATGATATGAATAAAGTTTAAAATGATTTATTAGTATTTTCTACCGACGTATTCAATATTTGGAAAATTTTAGTTTGACGTCGAATTGGGGCTTTCAATGCTAAAGCTTTGATATTCAAGTTTTGATGATTGATTTGTGATCTTTGATGATGATTATGCATATATAAAGGTTCGTCTAAGATAGACGACGTCTTGTGCAAATTTTCACGTTAGACATATGTTGTGTACATAAGCGATGTTGATTTTAGTTAAGACTAGACCATTTGAACATGTTGATGAGTCTTATATAATTATTTGGACATATGAAACTTAGCACGTAATGGCGAGCTGTGTGGCGAATCATAGCCTGTGTGGCGTGTCATTGCCTGTGTGGCGTAGCCTTTGTGGCGTATTATTGCCTGTGTGGCTAATCAAAGCCTGTGTGGCACATTATTGCTCGTGGGCGAATCAAAGCTCGTGGCGTTGCACGTGTGGCGTATTATTGCCTGTGTGGCGAATCAAAGCCGTGTGGCGTATTATTGCACGTGTGGCGAATCAAAGCCTGTGTGGCCTATTATTGACTGTGTGGCGAATCATAGCCTGTGTGGCGTATCATTGTGTAATATCCCGAAGAATTAAAAGCCTAATTACGATATTTAAATTCGTAAATTAGGATTTCGCCGAAATAAATGAATTAGTAATTTATCGAATAATGATTTCGATTAATTATGAAGTAATGAATTCTATTTTATATTCACTAAGGATTGTGAATTAAGGAATATAAATATATAAAGTGTTTCGCGAAGAGTATTTTAACGTCGATTAGTATCGATAGTTAAAATTTCGTAAAATTTTCTAAGCAACGAGGCTTAGAATTAAATTCCATTATAATTGGAATAAATTAATAAAGTGATTACGACTTTATTACGACCATTTTGAGATGAGTCGATAATTAACGTTTGAGACGTTTCAAACGTTAACGTTTAGAGATGAATAGAAAATGAGTTTAATGATCAAGGAATTATAGTATTTAAATTCCTATGATTATTATATGTAATTAGAGTATTATTTAGCATTAAGATAATGCTAGAACATTAAGGATTAATTATTGGACAAGTTTAGAATTTTCAAAACCCTAATTCAAAAATTAGGGTTTCACACATGAAATGATTCTAATAATTTTCCTATGATATAAATTATCATCTAAGACATATATTATGATATATATCTATAATTTGCAAGAGAAATCAAATTATAGCTATTTGAGGATCAAAGTGCCGTGACATGTATTTGAGAAACAAGATTTACGTAAATTTCATGCTTGAATTGCTATGATATGAATTGAATTATTCAAGTAGGATTTATTTACACACTTAACAAGAGAATCAATTGGAGATCAAATTTTCTTGCAATTGTTTGAGAGTAGCCGTAATTATTGATTTCTAATTAACTAAGAAGCTTGTTTACACCTCTTGATACTTGATTAAATATATTTTGGGATAGAGTGTTGAGATGGTACATGCATGAGGCAATGCAAATCAGATTTTCTTCCCCCTTGGTGCATTGTTGACGGCAATTGTGAATTGCTAAGTCAAGATATTTGTTTTCTTCAAAAACTTTTGTGTAGTGTATTAAGTATGTGTAAGAACATTTATTAGCATGACATATACACCTTGGTGAGTCATATATATTTTTGTCTTGCATAACTTGTGAGTGAGACATAAAGCAAAGACAATTGTCTTGCAATTGTGTGTGTGGACCGAGAGTGCATGGCATGAATTAGAGTTTTATTGGTTTTATTCCTTTAAGTGTTTAAATGATAGACAAGTAAAACAAAATCATCCCCCATTACATTGAATTGCCGTGGACTTCAGGAGGTAAAAAGAAGGAAAGATATGTTTTTATTTAAGTGAAATATTATTAACTTTACTAAATACTTTTTCACATAAGTAGATAAATACCATATCACCTTTTATTCTTTCACTTTTGCTTACCATTACCGTGAGCATCTTGAGGAGAAAAGGAAAGTGTTCTTCATTTTTCTATCCCAATCCTTTGATACAAAAATCCTTGCACTAAAAATCGACAACGGTTAAAAGGTTAGGAATCGAACGATCTTTATTTATACATTAAAATTTTCATTTTCCAACCGTTAGATTTTATATATATGCTTATGTTCTTGATGTTACAAAAATGAGGAATTATATTATCATGATTAGTTGTTTACTAATTATGTTTATATTGATAAGTATGATCATGTGTTATGAATTAATTAAAAGTTAAGCATGCTATGAGTTTATTGGTAGTGATCGAAAATTTCTAGAGATGATTTGTTGATGGATTAATGATGTATATTGATAATGGAACTCATGGTGTTTTAATGGAAATTTTTGGAAATCTTATGTATATATATATATATGTACGAAAATTCTTGAGAATTTTAGGTTGATGTACAATTTATGTTTAAGTGATATTAATGCATTTTAATGTTGTAGAACCCTAATTTAGTACTACATGAATTTGTTGGATTTTAAAAACTAGTTTGTTTAATTGTAGGAAATTTTCGAAAACCTCAAGTGTTGGTATGTTGAGAAATAAGTTGTGATTATTGAATATTATGATATATTGATGGTATATGATAATCTATAGGCCTTGTGTAATTTTGTGGGATTTTACAAAATGTTAAGCATTTTGTTGAGAGAGAACCGAGACCTTCAACAATAATTCTTTGATGTAGAGATTGAAAATGTTGGATTATATACTATAATTATGTTATAGATTAACGTTAGCCTTGTATACATTAACTAGAATTTTAGAAAAATTATTTGGACAATTTGATGATAATAGTCGTGACCTATGAGATCAAATAAGTAATGTCCAAAATTTTCTATAGTTAATGTTAATACATATTAGTGATACTATGATAAAATAGTACACTATATGAATTTAGAAAAAATTTGGAAGAAGTTTGAAAATTTAAGCATGAAGGCCGAGAGTATATATATATATATTAAGGATTTTAAATCCTTAATATCAAGAAAAATAATACATTATATGTCAGAAATTATTTTAGACATATTAAGAAATTATAAAATTTATAAACATAGAATACTATGTTTATGGTAAACGTTATATTAAATAACGTTAGAAATGAAAAATAATGTTTAATGAATAAGTTAATTAATATTTAAGAAAATATTAATAAAATTTATCGATTTGCGTGAAAAATCGAGAATTAGGGCTTTATGAAAAGAAATCGATTGAAAATCGATTTATATGAATTTAGATATTAAAATATGAATTATTAAAGAAATTAATAAAGAAAAGTTAAAATTGTTGACTTTTGAAATTAACGTATGAAATCGTTCGATAAATCACGCTAATCACGTGTGAAACGTATTAATTATATATGGAAATCTCTTTGGTGAGAAAAGATTTCATAATTGAAATCTTTATATCGAAAACGTTAGAATCGTTGAACGTTTAACCAAAAGGTTAAAATGAAATAGTTGAACATATCTCGTCTCATCAAGTACGAGAAATGTTTAGTTAAGATCTGCGATTGGATGGCGTATTGAATTCGTTAAGGAATTCAATTATTATAATATAAGTTATCAAAGTTTATTTTAAACTTTGAAAATCTCGAAAACGTGACGACGATCTTGAAATCATTTTACGTAAAGGTGAGGCGGATGCGATCGTTGGCGTGAAAGAAAACGAATTAAGAAAGCTTACGTGCCGTGTGTGTAATGACCCCATAATCCTAAAGATGATTAAAGAGGACTAATACTAGGAGCAAGAATTGGGGTTCATGAAAGCCTAATTCAAGACATATAACACGTAAAATAAGGCGATTCAACCATTATAAACATTAATAACATAATGTACAAGAAAGGCTAGGCCAACAGATCCAAAAGAATACCAACGATCTGAAGGACTTCAACTGTTAGCATTAAGACATAAGCATAATATTCAAAAGTATACATTGTTCAAAACACGGTGAAGGCATGTGAATACACGATGATGACGGCGCACCCAAGGTTTCTAGCTTAACATTCAAAAGCGTTCGGACTTCTCAACACCCTCCATCATCACTATCAACAGCTCAACCTGCACATTTAAAAACAAACATGCAGGGTTGAGTACAAGAATGCACTCAGTGGACTCATGCCAAAACATTTTATCGTATTTAAATTACACTGCCACATCATGGTAAGACATAAGGGTTTTACTTGAAATGCCTTATGCTTACTAAATCATTTTCATCAGTTCATAAACATCATCGCTTGGCCAAGCATTTTACTTGCATGTATGATCCATGTCCTTATCCTTTTATCATATCTTTATAATTTAGCGTCGTAGAAGGAGGCCTCCCTCTACGTCGCCGTGACCGGCCGTGCATTGTCCTTACAGCCCCACAAATACTATTTCCTTGTGTACACGTTAACCCTAGCGGTATAAGCCTTGGGCATAGGATCCGAATTCGATTTCATTCATAAGTTGGGAATGACCCAACAACATTCATTCATTCATGGATAGGATACATACATAAAACATAAACATTTTTGGCAGGTAATTTCATAAACATTTTATCATCATTCTTTGATATAAGCATCGTAAATAAAATCATTTGTTCAGCATTTTATCATTAAAGAGTATAGTAAAGCCCACCTGGACTCCTTGATCGTCAAATTTTCGATTCTTCTTCTGCGTCAAGTCGTCGCGTCAGCTTCTACACCTTCACGTAAAAATGATACATTGGTCACGTTTTTCGAGATTTTCAAAGTTTAGAATAAACTTTGATAACTTATTCTAATATAATTTGAATTCCTTAACGAATTCAATCGTGGCTCAATCACAGATTTTGAACTAACATTTCGTGCCGAGATATGTTCAACTATTTTATTTTAACCTTTGGTTAAACGTTTAACGTATTTACACGTTTTTCGATGCAAGAATTTCAATTATGAAATCTTTTCTCACTAATGAGATTTCCTTATATAAATAATACGTTTTACACGTATTAGCGTATTTTTCGAACGTATTTCATACGTTGATTTCAAAAGTCAACATTTTGACTTTTCTTTATTAAATTCTTTAAAATTTCATATTTTAATATCTAAATTCAAATATAAATCGATTTTCAATCGATTTCTTTTCATAAAGTCTTAATTCTCGATTTTTCACGCAAATCGATAAACTTCATTAATATTTTTCTTAAATATTAATTAACTCATTCTTTAAACATTATTTTTCATTTCTAACGTTATTTAATATAACGTTTCGTCATAAACATAGTATTCTATGTTTATAAAATTTCATAAATTCTTAATATGTCTAAATTAATTTCTAGACATATAATGTATTATTTTTCTTGATATTAAGGAGTTAAAAATCCTTAATATATATAGGCTTACGGTTTTAAGCTTCTTTTTTCATTCTCCTTCCAAAAATTCTTCTAAATTCATATAGTGTACTATTTCATCATAGTATCACTAATATGTATTAATATTAACTATAGAAAAGTTTGAACATTATTTATCCAACCTCATAGGTCACAGTTTTTTTTGTCCAAACCTTGTCCAATAAATTTTCTAAAATTCTAGTTAATTTATACAAGGTCCCAACATTAATCTATAACATATTTATAACCTATAGTCCAACATATTCCATTTCTTCATCAAGGTATATATATTGTTCAAGGTTTCGGTTCTTCATCAACACATAGCAAACATTTTTATAAAATTTCTACAAAATTACACTATGCTTATACACTATAGTGTAGTAACATTTCATCATTACATTAATCTAAACACAATTAAATCATGCCTTAATCAAAGCTCATAGCTCTCGGCATTTTGAACAAATTGAGCATATATACCCCAAAAATTTTAGTAAATTCATATAATACATAATCAATACTATAGATCAACATTATGCTATAATAATACTTAAATAAAATTTGTACACTAACATAAAATTTTATGTCATTTTGATAATTACCCAACTATTAGTATAAGATTTTTTAAAATTCTAATTTAATCACACTGTGTTCCCTAGCTAATACATAACACGATTCCAACATTAAAATCAATCCCTAAAAATTTCGGCCATATTAAAACAATTAATAACATAGCTTAACTTCAATTAATACATCATATATGAACATATAATCATATGTAGCACAATTATTAAACAATAATACATGCTTGCACAATTTTATTCACAAGAACACATGCTTGTATATTGAAATCAAACCATTTGATATAAAAATTTTAACGTACAATCGAAGCCGTTCGATATCTAACCTCTTTAACGGTTTGGTTTTAATGTGCAAGGATTAGAGATCAAGCTTTGGTGAAGATCAAAAGAAGAACACTCTCAAGTTTTCTCAAGAACAAGCTCACGGTAGTATTTAGTTGGGAAGAGAAAATGTGAGGTTTAAATGCATTAACTTTACTTAAGTAAAATGATTTAGATTTGTATCATCCTTTCTCTCACTCTCGGTTCCCTTCACTCACAACACAAGATATTTAAGCCTAAAAGCTTTGTGACTCGTCAAATTATTATGTCACCATAGTAAGTATACTTACACATTTTTTTCTTGAACAATACAAATGCTTGACTTTGGAGCTCACAAAAGTGACGGCACTTTGCAAATCAAAAGGAGGAGTTACTAAATTTTGTTTTATACTATCTCTACACATTACCAAATGTGAATACATCATCAAAAGTTGTATTAACCTTCCATCCTCAATTTGAGTCAATTATATACGGCTAACACACATCCCACTTGGTTTATCACTCAAAATCTTGGTAGGTGTGCAATAATAATACTTGGTTCACCAAATAATCAACAAGCAAAGCTAGCAACAAGAATTTCACGTAAACAATTGTTTCAACAAAGTTGGTCACGGCATTTTCCATTTTATGAGCCAAAATTTGATTTTCATGCTATTATTAGATATATCATAATATATATCTTAGATGATAAATTATATCATAGGAAAAATTATTGGTATAATTTTATTCAGAAAACCCTAATTTTCGAATTAGGGTTTTCAAAAATTAGTGCATTGTTCAAAAATAAATCCGTAATACTCTAGCATTGTTATAATGCTAAATAATACTCTAATTATATATAATAATCATAGGAATTTAAATACTATAATTCCTTGATCATTAATCTCATTTTCTATTCATCTCTAAACGTTAACGTTTGAAACGTCTCGAGCGTTAACTATCGACTCATCTCAAAATGGTCGTAATAAAGTCGTAGTTACTTTATTAAATTATTCCATTAATAATGGAATTAAATTCTAAGCTCGTTGCTTAGAAAATTTCTCAAAATTTTAACTATCGATACTCAATCGACGTTAAAATTATCTTTGCGAAACACTTTATAAACTTTTATTCCTTAATTCACAATTCTTTGTGAATATAAAATAGAATTCATTATCTCATAATTTATCGAAATCATTATTCGATAATTTACTAATTCAATTATTTCGCGAAACCCTAATTTACGAATTTAAATATCGTAATTAGGCATTTAATTCTTCGGGATATTACAAGGTGGGCTTCTTTTCTTATCCTCAAGGATAAAATGCTCTATTTATGATGCTTTCTTCGAAATGAAAAGTAATTATTTATGATGCTTTCTTTTGAGAAATGATTATGAAATGATGATGAAATTACACCCAAAATGTTTATGTTTTATGATGTATCCAATCCATAAATGAATGAATGATGAATGTTGTTGGGTCGCCCCAACTTATGAATGAAATCGATATCGGATCCTATGCTTGGGAAGGCTTATACAGCTAGATTAACGTGTACACCTAATGGTGACTGTGTGCTATAAGGACAATTCACGGCCGATCACAGCGACGTAGAGGGAGGCCTCCTTCTACGGCGTAAATGTTAATGTTATGATGAGATAAATGGATATGGATCATACATACAAGGAAAATATCTCAGCAGACAAATGTTTATGAAAATGATGAAAAGTTTAGTAAGCTCGAGGCCTTTTAATAAAAACCCTGTGTCTTACCATGATGAAGCGAGTAATTAAAAGATGATAAAATATTTTGGCATAAGTCCACTGAGTGCATTATTTGTACTCAGCCCTGCATATTTGTTTTTAAATGTGCAGATTGAGCTGGTGATGCGATGGAGCAGTGTTGAGCAATTAGGAATGTTGTCGCTGAAAAGTTATACCTTGATAGTACATCGTCATATGTACATATCACATGTTTTCCGCTGCAAAGAACATAAGTTATGTAGTAAAGTCCAAAAACATACTTGATTATGTATTACAGTTTAATGTTAAATGGTCTCATTGTTTATTCATCCCTGTTTAGAGTAATAATCCTCGCTAAATCGCATTTAGGATTTAGAGGTCATATACATTACGTGTGGCGGATCAAGAAATATATTCATTATGTTTTGTGACATTATGCATTGGTTATAACCGCTGCGGTGTATTTCCTCCTTGTCCTTTTGTTGCAGTGTATTTCTCATCAGTGTCCCTAGTTGATGTTGCTTTGTCGCTTTGTTGATGTTTCGGAAGGCATATGTATATATATATTTATAGGGTATATCTTTGTCCTTTGTTTAATTTCTTTATAACCCCCGCTAGTTTAATATTATTATTATGTAAGTATTAAGGATTTAAGGACTTTAGTAATGTTCCTATTATAAGAATGGGGGCGTTATGTAATGGTATCGAGCGGCGTTTCGTAGACTTGTTTAAAGTATGATCAAATGTGCTTGAAGGATAATGAACTCTTAGTATGAAAATAGCATAAGTGTTTAAAGATGTTTAAAACTTTTAATGGAAATGGAGAATGTGTGGGACATGACCACTGCTCAACATCGACTCGGGTAATTTATGTTTATGAAAATGTTTTATGGTTTTAAAAGTTAAAGGTGTGAGCATGAAAAGAAAAACTTGTGTCGGGATGAGGTTTAAAAGATTTTCGTATCATGAGGCTTTATTAAAAGTTAAGAAGTTTTCCACAAGGGACAAAGTATATTGACTTGTCATGTTTTGATAGGATTGAGGATTTATACAGTTTCCCGACACATGTTTTATATAGTTCAATGATGAAAGTTTTTATGAAGTTCAAATTTCGAGGACGAAATTATTTAAGGGGGGTAGATTGTAATACCCCGAAACTTTTCTTAAAGTAAAATGATTTATGTTTTGAAAAATAAATTATTTTCAAATGATTTATGAACTAATGAAGATTGAGTTTCGAACGTTTTTACTGTGTTGTTCGGTTTCGGCGAGGATCGCCATAGCTAAAAATGTAAAGTTTGATGTTATAAGTTTTAATGTTTTAGAAATTAAAATCAAAGCTTATGAGATAAGCTAAAACAAGCTTATGAGATAAGCTATGAATAAGCTTATTAGATAAGCTATTAACAAGCTTATGGAATAAGCTAGAAATTTCTAGAAAAGCTAAAGCTTCCTAAGCAAGCTTGTAATAGTAAAATGATTTATATATATATGTTTAAGCTTCCAAACACACCTTTCACCATTTCCTCCCATAATTCTCGAAACACACACAAACACACACTGCAATGTGAAAAAATTTCAAACTCATTTCTACGAAGATCTAATCGATGAATTCACGATCCGTCTCGCACAAAGGTAGATCTACACCTCTAGAACATATTTATGGTTTAAAATTTGAAAATCATGAACTTTAAAAACTTCAAGTTTTCGGTCCTTTTCAATTTGTTTGAAGGAGCATGTTTTGTTCCATTATATCTGATATTATGATAGATCTATCGCCTATGAGTTGTTTAGTGTTGAATTTTCAAGCACGAGTTCATTCTTTGGAAATTCTTGAAATTTCGAAAATATGAAGGTCTAGATCTTGAACTTATGTTGTTGATATGTTTAATATGCCTTCATATATGTGTTGTTGGGTAGATATAAACATGTTTTGAACAAGAAAACGTTTGAAATCGAACTTGTGCAAAATTTCCTTTTGATCGAAAACCCTAGCTTATATAATGTTGGATTTTTGATTTTATTTGATCATTTTGAGTTCATATTTGGATTCTATGATATGAATAAAGTTTAAAATGATTTATTCAGTATTTTTCGGACGATTCAATATTTGGAAAATTTTAGTTGACGTCGAATTGGGGCTTTCAATGCTAAAGATTAGATATTCAAGTTTTGATGATTGATTTGAGATCTTTGATGATGATTAAGCATATATAAAGGTTCGTAAGATAGAGCGCCTTGTGCAAATTTTCACGTTAGACATATGTTATGTACATAAGCATGTTGATTTTTAGTTAAGACAGACCATTTGAACATGTTGAGAGTCTTATATAATTATTTGGACATATGAAACTTAGCACGTGTGGCGTAGCTGTGTGGTGAATCATAGCTGTGGCGTATCATTGCCGTATGGCGTGCTTGTGTGGCGTATTATTGCACTGTGGCGAATCAAAGCTGTGGCACATTATTGCCGTGGCGATCAAAGCCTGGTGTTGCTGTGATTATTGCACATGTGGCGAATCAAAGCCGTGTGGTATTTCATGTGTGAATCAAAGCCGTGGCGTTCTGTGTGATATTATGTGTGTGTGAATCATGCCTGTGTGGCGTATCATTACTGTGTGGCGGATCAAGAAATATATTCATTATGTTTTGTGACATTATGCAATTGGTTATAACGCTGAATGTATTTCTCACCGAGTATGTTAGCATGCTTAAAACCCTTTTCAATGATATATTTGGCAGCTAAGGAGGTCGATGGTTGATGCGATGGAAGAGCCCCCATTCCCATTTTCTCAAAAGCATCGCTTTATATTTGTGAATAAGTATAAACTTAAAGTGGTTTTGGTTAAGATAAATGTTTTAAAATTATATATAATATTTTGATTTATATGTATATATTGTTGAAATGTGTCCTAGTTGATGTTGCTTTTCTTTGTTGATGTTTCGGAAGGCATATATATATATTTATAGGGTATATGTTGTCCTTTGTTTAATTTCTTTTATAACCCCGCTAGTTTAATATTATTATTATTATGTAAGTATTAAGGATTTAAGGACTTTAGTAATGTTCCTATTATAAGAATGGGCGTTACGGAGTTATCTTGTTCGATCAGATATGGTTCTATCATGGTTGTGCACGGATCTCTATTGTGGGTTGATCACATCTTGAGTATTGATCGTGAGGATAGACCCGAACACGTGGTTATGGTTACGAAGGATAGACCCGAAGTCCACACGGAAATGGTAATGAGGTGGTTATGGTTACGATGGGGATTTGACCCAAGTACACGAATTAGCCATTGGATACGTTAGCATGGGCCATCGGATATGTTCGGGCGAATGAATGATATGTAATGGGTGGCGGGATACGTTGAGCCATGGTTCTTGTTCTATGATGGGAATATGATAATAACGGATCGGTATCGAAAATGAAAAATCTATTTTGCTTACTTAGAAGTGGATTTCGTTTAAAACCTTCTAAGGTAAGTGCTCGAACACGCATCATGATTCTTTTTGATTTATGATAAAACCCGGTGAGTGCTTGTCTCGACCCCAAACTCTTTTCAAATCTTTTCACGATGGAGGAGGAGGCGGCGGCGAGGTGGGCTGAGTTCTTCATGCTATGCTTCCCGATGTTGTGTTATATCGTGCTCGATATTGATGTATTCTTGTCCCTTATTTTGCTTTCGATTGGGACAAGATTTGTTATGTTGTATTATGATGTGAGTCTCGATCGAGCATGCTATGTGGTTGACGTCTAGTCGGCGGTGTGTCTATTTTCTTTCTAGCATTACTTGTTATAAACAGATCATGTTTACGAGGTTATGGTATCGATATTATTACGTTGGTGGATTGTTTGTCTCCCTTCAGATATGTCCTAGTTATAGAGGAGATCTTGTCCGATATCATGGTCACATCTTCTTATCTTGTATGTTATATGTATTCCCCTTCTTCCCTTCTTAACCCCACTAATCACACCCGGCATCCTGCCTTTCCTGAAATTGGGCGTGATAACTTATATCGAGCGATTTCGCTTTGGGTATGTATATTGTTTGATATCAAAGCGGTTTGTTTGCTTTATATCATATCGTTCTTGAAATTGAGTGTTTAGAACTTGTCCTTCTAAAGCTTGCTCAGTCTGACTACCTCATTTCGCGTCGGGCTTCCTAAAGGGGATGAGGTATGTGTTTATTGTTGGTGCTTTATGTGGCTATGTGATGCTTGATATGATCTTGGTTTCATGTGTTTTGGCACGTAAGAGTTTACGTGATGTGGATGTTGAGGTGAGATGGATGTGGTATGGTTGGGTGTTGATGTGGATGTGGAAATGATTTGTCGATGGGACGGAAGGGCTGTCGATTGTGATGTAATCGTTTATATGATATGATGTGATTGATGTGATCACGTATGGTTGATCTGATCTATGTGTTTACATAGCAATGCGTTGTTGATTGAAAATCTTGTTTATTTTGATAAGCGAGTGTCGTAAGTGAATCTGTTTGCTTACGTGATTATTATGATGAATATCGATATTGATATTGATATGTGTTGAAATGAACATGTGTTTGAGACATGATTACCCGGATGTTGGGCGAAAAAAGGAAGCGTGAATATTTGTTGTTATTTTGATAAACTAACATGTAGGTTTATGGATATTGATGGCCCGAACAACGTTGGTTAAGATCCGGGAAGGATGAGCATATCCGTAAATTCGAATGTACCGGGAATGTCCATGAGCCGTTGGGAGTATTTAAGGAGATTTGTTGGATTGTGGAGAAAGATCCGAGCAGTGGAAAGTATCGAATATGAGGCTTACTATCGGATGACGGAAAGGCTACCGGGTTGGCAACCGTGGGCGAGCAAGGATACGTGATGTTCGCGGGATCCTATCACGGAGCACCTTACCATGGATTTCACAGGTTATCAGTATGGAGCGATGGACCGATCATCGAGTATACCATCGAGGAGGATGTGATAGCAAGGCATGTTCGAGGACCGATCAGTTGATGATAGGGATGATGTTTCGAAGAGCCTTTGGGAGGCGACCAGCCTGCGATCACCGGTCGTCAGATACCGTCACTACCCTCCATCGCGATCCTTACCTTGGAAGGACCGGAGCGATTTTGAGCGGAACCTCCGGGCGAGAGATTGTCCATCCGGCGATGGCAGGGAAAGAGGCCGGGATCGAATCTTCATGCGTATAAGGTTGGCTCGAGGGAAGGAGACTCAGGAGGAGGAAGACCGGAGGAGGCGATGAGGGCGGTGAGGACTCGGAGGCGGTGATCCGGATAGCCGATGACTCTTATGAGGTCGGGCATGTTGAGGAAGAGCGCGAGCAGGGACTCGCACGCTTTCACGATACTCGGCGATCGAGGCCGCTTGGATGGGATCATACCGAGAGGCTTGCTTCCATGCGGATCGCTTTTACAGTGGCGCCAATTGAAGCCACGATAGGAAGGAAGAGAGGATGAGGAGGCGAATGGAACCGGGGACGACGGAGAGTAGTGGACGGATATGGAGGCGAGAGATCTGGTAGTCGGTGTGCAGTGGCGTCAGTCGGTAGAAGCATGGAGAGCGGCATCTTTGCAAAGATACGGAGTCGATTCTTTTGCTCATATCGACCTTTTGGTGACATACCTTGATCTGTATTTTGGAGTCCTTCATGGACGAATATTACTAATACTACTCGTAATGAAAGATGTTTATGTTTAATGCTTATATGATGTGAGCTATGCCATGATGATATATGATCTATGTGATGTGTGATGATAATGTTATGAAATGCATAACGATGATGTGTATGATTGCATGATTATATGTGATCGTGCGTGATATGTGTATATGTGATGATATATGGTTATGGGTGATGATATATGTTATGCGATGATCCGTTATCTATGCGAAAGTGTTTCTAATGTTTTAAACATCGTGCAGAATGCGAGAACAAGGAACGGAGAAACAATAGCGTGGAAGAAGCCGGAACCACCTTTGGTTGACATGCGATCGAGAGTTTTAGGCGTAATCCCACATTCGGCGGTCCTCGACGATCGACGCCGAGCGGATACGATCCACCAGAAGGATCTTGAATACATCGATGCGAGAAGCGAAAAGTCATTGCGCGATCTTCGACTAACGATGAGGCGATTTCGGTGGGAATCCGTGAGAGGACACTAACACCGTGAGCGGTGGGAAGGTATCGTGGAAGATTTCGAGAAGAACTCATGGAAAGTACATGCCGCGTTCTACAGGAAAACGAGTTCGGAATCTTCGTCGAGGAAGAAGGACGGTCACAGAATCGATCGCTCTTCAGTATGCATCACGTTATGCTACGGCACAGTGGGGCGTGTCGGGCGAGCAGGTTCAGAAGGACTCAGCCGAGATCGAATTTCGCTCGTCGATCGGGAGATCGGCGTATCGCGATCCTGAACCGGCATTAAACATTGAGTCAATGTTACGCAGGAGAAACGATGCCACCGGACAGCCAGGCGGAGGAAGAGTAAGAGAAATGGAAGATCGAGGAAAGGCAATCGGTGTTCGAGACAGAGCGGTCGATGATTCCAAAATCAGCATTCATGAGAGAAAGGCAACTGGGAAGGAATTTCCAACCCATGCGGCGGTGTGGAAAACTTGTGCGAAATGCCAAAGGAATCATTTCGAGTGCGAGCAGGTAGCATCGAGTGTTATCGTTGTAGGAAGTTTGGACATTATGCTCGAGATTGTCCATTAGGAGGTCGGCGGTGCCGCCGCAAGAATGAGCGCATCACTCGCGAGGACAAACAAGCGAGCGAGGTCACCTAGGCCAGCAAACCAAGGCCACCTCAACAAGCGGTGTGCGCCTGAATCGGTGGACGCTCAGCTCCGAAATCTGCGTATAATCCATATGAGTGATATACTCGTTTTGCTTTGTTTGATCGAGCCTCCATTCTTCGTTGAGAATCGCGTGTGAGAGGTTGGGTTTGGTACCCAGAAATCACAGTACCACGAAATTAGCATCCCATCGTAGAGTGCTAAAGCGAAGAGATATCAACCGGAGGTAGAAATCGTGGCGAAGGTCCTTGTCAATTTGCATGTCATCGAATGGAAGATTTCGATGTCATCTTTGCATGGATTGGTTAGAAAAGCACATAGCAACTATCGTTGTCACGAGAAAAGTTGCTTTTCGAATAGCGAAGGTGGAAGTTTGTTTCCACGGCATAAGGATGGTGTTTGCGTGCATGATCTAACCGAGCGTTGAGGATGATCGGGAAGGAAGTTGTCAAACTTTCTTGGTGAGTTTGACAGAGGCAATGGCGATTGAGACGATGGTGTGTAATCAGTGGAGCAAGTGGAATTCACTATTGATAACATTGATGCTGGGCTTCCCCGAGTGTCAGATCGAGTCTCGCATCAGAATCGAATGTTGAGAGCCTTAGTTAACGTTCGAGGGTAGGGTGATGTTCAGTAGGGGTTGAGAGATAAGATCATGAGTGAAGCTCATGAGGCCACCTACTGACTCATCCGTAAGCACCAAAATGCTGAGACCTTAAGCGAACTTTTGGTGGGAAGGGATGAAAAAGGATGTAGCTGCGTTGTGGAGCGTTGTTTGGCTTGTCGCAAGTGAAACTGACATCAACGTCCGTCAGGTTTGTTGCAATCGCTACCAATCCCGAGTGGAAATGAGATCATATCGGTATGGATTTTGTGGTGAGTTTTCCAAGTCGGAGAGGAAACACCGCTATATGGGTTGTCGTCGATGCGGCGAAGTCACTCATTTCTACCGATTTGGAAGGCGTCGGGTTAGATAAGCTTACTCGACTTTACATTAGAGAGATCGATCGGTTACATGGTGTGCGATCGATTCGTCGGATCGTGACCGAGGTTCACGTCGAGTTTTGGAGTCCTGCAGGAAGCCTGGGGACCAAGTCGAATCTTAGTACATCATTCCATCCTCAAAGCGGACGGTCGATCGGAAGAACGATTCGGTTTTGGAAGGCGTCTGCGGCGATCGTGGCGATAGAGGAGGAAATTGGGAGCGATACTACCTTTGGTGGGTTTGCTATAACAGATTATCGAGCCACCAGGAATGGCTCTCTATGAGCGTTATCGGAAGAAGTGTCGATCGCCACTTTATTGGGGCCAGTGGGCGAGAAAGATGTTAGGACGAGAGATGGTTCGGACGGTCGATGTTCTCGATCGGATCAGCGAAGGATCAAAGCTCGGGGCGAGCGAGAAGTCCTATGCGGACAAGCGTCGTCGGATCTTGATTCATGATCGGAGATCGTGTTTTCTTAAGGTTTCCCAGCGAGTCGTCGTTTGGGCGGTGAGAAAATCGTGTTCGACCCAAAACACGTGATCAAGCATGACCATGGTTCTTGCTCGGATCGAGTTCGAGGAGACCGATGTTGTTTGGAGCGAAGTCGAGTTGAGAACGCGATTCCTGGGAAGGTGTTGTGAATCACCACGGAGAGGAGGAAGCTACGTGGAGTTGGAAGACAAGTTCGGGGGCTCGGTTGTGAGCTAGGTTTAGCCCTCTCAGGATCTATCTTGGAGGTTTAATTCACCATACATTGATTATATACCTAGCATGCACCTATATAATTAATTGCAACACGTTGGGGTTTTCTCGTGTTTACCTTTGAATCATCGGCGGAATGGATCGAGACTCATGCTGACATTACGGGTAGTATCGGTTGCCCATCTCCAATGTCGGTGAGGGCGATCTATGGAGAATGCTTGAAAATCACCCTCAAGCTCTCAAGAATTTTCGAAAATCTCTCAAAGGATGAACCTCAATTCTCGAAAATAATGATGATGATTATTAATCATTGACCTGATTTAATCTCTTACCTCTATTTATAATGCATTACCATAATCCTTATGGAAATTACCATAGTCCCATATGAAAATTACCATAATCACTATGAAATTATAATCCCTATAGAAATTACCATAATCCTTTATGGAAATTACCATAATCCCATATGGAAATTACCATAAACCTTATGGAAAGTTATTACCATAATCTTATATAGAAAGGATCTATGCATATCCATAAATATAATAATATCCTTATAGGATAAAGAGATCAAATCCTTACCTGAGAGCATGAGATTTTGCCTAGCTTACGACTGGATGGGCCGCCGGATCAATCAGGAATAAAATGGGCCTCAAATAAATTAATTATCTTATGTTCAGTGAACATAAATTAATTTATAAACATTTATTCATGCCACTAGAGAATAAATCTTGACTTACCCTTTATTCAGAAGTTGAGTCGGGCTTGCACTTAGACATTCTGAATCCCGTCTTTAAGATATCGAGCGTCCATTAATTATTTATAGCATTACATTGCAAAATAATTAATATCTTTAATTCTTAAGTAGTACCACTCGACCTTATTATTGTACTTGAGCTAACTCACACTGCGGGGTTTAGTACAATAAACCTTTGACTCCTTAAGGGGCGTCATCATCTTAAATGGATCGGTATTTCGTCGAGATAACTAGCATGACATACAACGCCACCACCGAGATGCGGAGAATATTGGGTTAGAACATACCCTCACCTTAACAAGTCGATGGTCGAACTCGTACTCATCTAATGCCTTATCGAGGTTTAGATCATCGTAAGTCACCGAGATCTTGGTTCTTCGACGGTCGAGATGAAGAACACATCTCACTGTGATCCTTCAATACGTCGGGGCGTCCGGCATAGACAAACAACCAAGTCAAGTCACTTATCTATCATGCTTATCACAACAACTCGTCCTCAAGTTGTCTCGGTGTGAAACTTTTATATCTCATTAAGCTTGACCAATCATACGGACTTACGTGATCTTCTACACCTGTATGATCTAACTTATATATGAGATAAGGGACACGGATATATGCAATCAAGTTTTCATTTCGGATAGGAGATTGTAATAGTGGTAGACGAAACATTGTATGGCTCGACAGCGCTTTCAATATCAAATCCAACAATCTCCCTTATACTAAGCAAACTTTTAGTATACAATGTGTCTCTCTACTAGCTATTACAAATAAAACCATCACTTTGCTTCTCCACTTATACAAAAGTTTCCTTTCTAAGTGGGTGCTCTAGCTAATTGAGTCCTCTAACGTCGGCGTAGACTTATCGGCGAGCTTTAGCTGCCATCTAGCGAATTCAGTCCTCTAACGTGCGCTACTTATTGCGGCGTTTAGGGTGCCATCTAAATTCAAGTCCTCTAACGTGCCAGACTTATTGCGCAGCTTTCGTGAATGGATCCGCTGGGTTATCCGTCGTATCAATCTTTGCAATCGCCGTTCCTCGTCTGCGATTTCGTATGACATGGTACTTTCTTTCTATGTGTTTGTTTGCCTTGTGGATCCGTGGTTCCTTCGAGTTTGCCATTGCACGAGTTATCACGATAAACCATGATACTCATGGGCAAACCGGTACCACATCTAGATCCATGAGGTGTTCTTGAACCATCTGACCTCATGCGACCTCAAGTGGCTGCATATCTTCCATGGTAGAGTCCGCAATGCATCTTGCTTTGCTCACTTGAGATCGGTTCCACCTCCCAAGGTAAACACATAGCACGGTAGACTTTTTCTCATCACGGTCGGTTGAAATCCAGTCAGAATAACCCAGGCATTAGACTATCTGCGTATGGCCGACTATAATCTCGAGTCCTTTTCGGTGCGAATATATGCTTCGCGATCCATGAGCTTGTCGAGTTAGGCGATATCTAGCCACTATGCCCGCGCATAGCGGATATCGGGCCTCGTGCATAACATTGCATGCATGAGACTTCCTCGGTGGAAGCGTGGAAACTTGTCTCATTCCTCTATCTTCTTTGCGATCTAGGTGTTGCCCTTTAGATAAAGGCAGCCATATCGAAGGTAGCAATCCTTTCTTGGTCTGCATACTAAAGCGAGTAATCACGGTATCAATGTAAGGCGCTGAGATAAGCTCGACATTTTCCTCTTACGATCTCGGTAAACCTTGATCCCAGAATGCTGCTGCATCTCCTAAGTCTTTTCATTTAAGCGATCGGATAACCAACTCTTCTCGTCGATAACAACTTCACATTGTTTCGAATAGAAGAATGTCGTCTACAAGTCGAAATACCACATTACGTTGACATCTAAGCGATACACACACTCTCGCTAGGAAGCTGGGTAAATCCATAGGACTTTACCACCTCGTCAACGTAAGTTCTATGATCTTGCATCATTGTCTTGTCCGCCTCATTTGGGCGTCCATGGGTCGATTATTGCTGTTCGTTTTACGGGACTAAATCAGAAGATTCACCCACGAACATACATCGCTCGGGTTGACGAACAACCCTCCACTCTGACGAGCACTACGAGCACAATAAGCGCGGTGGGTGCGATAACTTGTGGTTCTCTATCTTGCACAACTTGCTTGGTAGGTACCAACATGCGGTCGGTATCTCGGTGGAACTCGACCCACTTCAATTTTGAAGTATCGGTGTCGATCCTCCCACTAGACTCGACATCTCGTACCTTTGGTCTAATCGGTGGTGGAATCGATCATCTTCTAATTCTGAAGAATGATTTCAACTTTGGATTATGATTTTTCATGTAGTCCTCTTCTAAGAATCGGGCATTAGTGCTAATAATGACCTTGATCCTTAGGACTATAGAATAAACCACCTTTCATTCCTCTAGGATAGCGATAAACGACCTTGCGTCGGTTTACCTCCAACATGACCTTCTTGTTCGGCACATGTCTTGTCTGCCCATATCTTATGTGGCTTAAACTAAACTCGCCCAAACCACAACTCGAAGGGGTCTTTGACTAACTTGGATGGTACTAGATTTAGCAAGTATGCGGTTTCTAAGGCATACCCCAAAGCAAATAGGCAAGTTGCATAACTCATCATTGATCTAACCATTTCCAAAAGTCCTATTTCTTAGCTCGACACACCATTTCTTGTGGTGTGCCGGTGAATCTTGTTGGGAGGTAATCCCACACTTCACTAGATAGTCCATGAACTCGTTTTGAGGTATGCCATACGCATATTGAAACCGATGACTTGATACTCTTACCACGTCTCCACTTCGCCTAAATTCTTTGAATTTCTCAAAGCATTCGGACTTGCGGTGAGCGGTATAGTATCCGTGTAGTGTCGTCATAAAGTGACAAAATACTCGTACCCTCCAGAGCTTGTGTGGACATCGGTCCACGGTCGAAAGGACTTCTAACATTTCTTTGGCTCTATACCCTTCGCTTTGAAGGTGCGGTCAGCATCTTACCTTATCTGGATTAGCGAGGCAGGAGCGATGGCTGTGAGATTACCCAGCTCCATTCTTGAGCTCTTTGGATCCTATTTAGATTGATGTGACCTAATCTAAGATGCCGAGAGAAATGGGTGTCATCTTCTGAAAACTTTCTCTTTTAGGTTTGATGTAGATGCAACATAGTTATAGGTATTATGTTTGAGAAATAGTATAAAGCGAATTATATAATGTACACACGAGATAACCGTCATTTCTTATGATAGAAACACCACTATAAAAAAACGAATATCCATGAATAAACAATTTGAAGCAGAAACAAGGTTCATGAAAATCCGGCACATATAAAGCTCTTTAAAACTAAAGCTTTCTCAAAACATAAAGTAACATCTCCATTGCAGCTCGACTTTTGCGGCGTTGCCCATGGAGATCATATCTCGCCATCATTGACTCCTTGTCGCGGGAACCCCAGGTGTAACAAACATGATCGATGCGCCGTGTCTACTACCGAGAATGGGTAGAACAAGTCGCTAAAATGTTTAGTTACTAAAGCAATGGCGTACCTGAGCCTTGACTTGGGCACAGCTTTCTAATGCGATCTACTACTTGAAGCATTGCTTTCTCCTTTGGCTTTTTAACTGGTGAGCCCTTTATTACTCCCACTCTTTTCTTTAGCATCTCTTGAATTCCACTTTTCCTTTTCATCTTTCGATAAAGCGTGGTTTTCTTTGAGTCGTGCTAAACGTGCCTTGCCCTTTTGCTTCTTGGTTACTAGATCATCTTGCAATGAATCTAGAGTATAACTCTTATCATAAGGGCTTTATAGAATCATCAAAGCTTGGCAAGTGTTGAGATCATATCGATTGACTCGTCGTCATATATCCTCCACCAATTTGAGCTCTCAAGAGATTAATCATTTGCTCTACATGGTTATGCCGATAATGCTTTCCTTTATTGAACTTGACATTATTGATTTTGTCAATTATGATGCGATTACGTCCGACTCATACAATTTCATAAGACTTAGCCATAGTGTTGCATCTTCCATCTCTTGATCTTGAGTTGCGGGACTCGCATGATGACCAAAAGAGGCACTTTGCCATTCTATTTGATTTGTTCCATTTCGTCCTTGCGCTCCTCGTGATGATGAATATCTAGAGGCTTGGGATGTAGTGAGTCAAATAGATTTTCTTCGCGATAAGAACATTCTCAATGTTTCGTTTCCTCGATAAAATTTGGACGGATAAGGTTTTGTGCGAGCATATTGATAATCGATTAAGAGACATATACAAATCGATAAGTAAACACATAAGCATCTGATCGCATAATTATAACAATAATATTGTAACCTTTTGATAAGACAATATTAATTGAAACCTCCATCAAGGAATCCATGTAAGCCGCGCGTGTGGGCGTTTACATGAACCCTCGACGCGACTAAAATATACCTTTTAGTCGTTTAATTTCAATCCATGTCAACTTATCCTTATAAAATGAAATTAGATTGGACCTTTCTAGACCACGTCACTATCGCGAAGGGACTTGGGAAGTTGTACTTGAGGTGATGTCTAAGCAATGACCACAATTTTAATGAAAAATAGATTCTTAGAATTGGCATACTCACTGGACCATACCGCTTAATTAATTCTTTTGTTATCTCGTTTATATCTATCTCTGAGAACTTATGAAAATCGCACATACAAGCCACGCGTGTGGGCGTTTACATGAAACTCCCACTTCTCATAGATTTAAAATGTTTATTTAGAAATCTCATCTAACAAACTTATGATAAACAATGCAAGCAAGCCACGCGTGTGGGCGTTTACTCGGTCGTCTCCTTTGTTTAGAGATCAAAAAGTGGAGGTCTTGACATTTAATTTTAAAAATTAATTTGTCGGGTTGCTAGCGTAGTCTTTTTAAAAGGTTTGTCATCAGATCACGTAATCCTAGCATGCTTTCTATAGAACTCACATGTAAAACATGCTCGAGAATTCTAAAATATGGCAGCGATAAACCTAGCATGCTTACTATGCGCGTGATTACGAAACTACAAAGGTTTGTCGTAATTTAAACATACATAGCATACTCTATAATTTAAACATCCACGACATGCAATGAGCGATAAAAATAAAATAAAGCGTTCGCATGCTTCGTGGAATCTGCACTCCCTAATCTATTACATAGAATTAAAGTCGAGATCTTTATAATCTTGAAGGGCCCGTGCAGACGCGGACGAATCGAAAATGGGCCTCGCGTGCGGGCACGGACGGACTATAAGCGGGCCTCGCGTGCCGACACGGACGGACTCGTCAAAAGCGATTCGGGCTGGAAAGCGGATCGGGCTCGGCCCAATCACGCGGCGTCCGCGGCGTCGTCTGCGCGCGTCTGCGTCCGCCCGCCGCGCCGTCGCGACCGTTTTCCGTCGTCTCGATCGTCGCTTCGTCTTCGTTTTACTTTTACGGATAAGATTTCGAGAAAATAAATCTAATCTAACCACGGATTTTCTGTGGTGAAAAGAAAATCGACAAAATAAAACCGAGCCAGATGAGCGGATCGACAATTAATATATTGCGCGCGTAATAAGCGTGAATTAATCACGGGCGAATCGGATCGAGGCTCGATAACAGTGTAGGAAAAACTAGGTTTAGCCTCCGAGATCTATCTTGGATGTTTAATTCTACATTGATTATATACCTAGCATGCACCTATATAATTAATTGAAACACGTTGGGGTTTCTCGTGTTTACCTTTGAATCATCGGTAGGAATGGATCGAGACTCGTGCTGACCTTACGGGTGTATCCGGTTGCCCGATCTCAGCGTCGAGTGAGGGCGATCTATGGAGAATGCTTGGAAAATCACCCTCAAGCTCTCGAATTTGAAAATCTCTCAAGGATGAACCCTCAAATTCTAGAAAATAATGATGATGATTATTAATCATTGACCTAGATTTAATCTCTTACCTATTTATAATGCATTACCATAATCTATGGAAATTACCATAATCCAGAAATTACCATAATCCTATATGGAATACCATAATCCGTATAAAATACCATAATCCTTTATGGAAATTACATAATCCGTATGAAATTACCATAAACCTTTATGGAAAGGATTATTACCATAATCTTATATGGAAGGATCTATGCATATCCATAAATATAATAATATCCATAGGATAAAGAAATCAAATCCTTGCCTTGTAGAGCATAGGATTTTGCCTAGCTTACGGGCCTGGATGGGCGGAGAGATCAAATGAGGAATAAAGATGGGCCTCAAATAAATTAATTATCTTATGTTCGCGAACATAAATTAATTTATAAACATTTATTCATGCCCTAGAGAATAAATCTTGACTTACCCTTTATTCAAGTTGAGTCGGGCTTGCACTTGAACATTCTGAATCCCTATTTAAGATATCGAGCGTCCATTAATTATTTATAGCATTACATTTAAAATAATTAATATCTTTAATTCTTAAGTACCACTCAACCTTATTATTGTACTTGAGCTAACTCATCTGCGGGGTTTAGTACGATAAACCTTTTCCTTGAGGGCGTCATCATCCTAGCGGATACGGTGACTCGTCTGATAACTAGCGACATGAACACGCCACCACCAGAATCACGGAGAATATTGGGTTAGAACATATCCCTCCCTAACAAGTCAAGTGATGGTCGACCTCTTACTCATCTAATACCTTATCGGGGTTTAGATCATCGTGATCACGAGATCTTGGTTCTTCACGGTCGGATGGAAGAACCATCTCACTATGATCCTTCGTCGGGGCGTACCAGCATAGACAAACAACCAAGTCAAGTCATTCTTATCTATACGCACTATCTGACAACTCGTCCTCAAGTTGTCTCGGTTGTAAAACTTTTTATCTCGTTAAGCTTGACATCATACGGACACGTGATCTTACACACTTTGTGATCTAACTTATATATGAGATAAGGACCGGATATATGCAATCAAGTATTCATTCGGAGAGATTGTAATAGTGGTAGCGGAAACATTGTATCGAAGCTCAACCATGCCGATTCTGAAATCCGACATCGATACTGCAGTTGTTTTCTCCACTTGTTTGAAATTCAGACGAAATTTTTCTAAGGAGGAGGATGTAATAACCGTCTTTTCTAGCTTTTGTTTTGCATGGCACGTTTTCGAGAAAAGGTTAAAGGTTGTTTTGTTTGTGATGCGCCGTCATGAACCTCGAGTTGTGAAGTGTTTATGAGCGAATTCATAGAAACTAAGTATCGGGTTTTCGACCACCATGAAGGTTTGGCACTCAGGAAGTTAGAACCGGACTTTCATAGATCTTTTAAAAGCATATCTTGTTTATAGTGGTTGTGTCCGATATTTTATTTCGTGTCCATGGGTACTAAGTTTGCTAAATTGGTCCGTTTGCAAAAGTTGTGTCGTTTTTGCGTTTTCGAAAAAGGCACGCTTGTGCATTGATGCTGTGACCCTTTCCTATAAATAGGAGGCTAGGGTTCGTTTTCAACGTTCAGTTTTTCCGTCTCTCGTGTTCACGGAAGAGCAGGCTCAGTGCTGTTGACGGGCGGAGGAGTGGAGATCGGCGGGAGGCTCGGGAGCGCATTGCGCTTCTGCCGAGCCACCGCCGATCAACCTCTTCCGGCAGCCCATTTTACTTTTTGTCATTTTCTAGTTTTGATTCCCTTTTAGTAGATCGATTAGCATAGAACTCGGATTCTAAAGGGACGAGCGGGAAAAGCAGTCGGGCCACCACGATTGTAGCCACGAACCTCGGCCGAATCCGCTGGCCGTGTGTATTGGCGCGATTTGGTGGCCGACGAAACACCCGGCTACAGGTCCTTTAGGTTTTGAGTTCGGGCTATGCATTCACTAAAATCTGATCGTTTTCTTTTCAGCGTTTACGCATGTCGGGATGTTTTCCGTTGCTTCGAGTTTTCTAAAGGAAGTACATGCGGGTTATCCATTTTCAACGTGTTTGTCATTCCATGTTAAATCGTTATGCATATTGTTATGTTTCCATTTTCATGCATCGATTTTGGATGGTTTATCTAGATCGAGGATAGGCATCGATTTTGAAAACTTCTTGTTCTAAGATTTGAGTCGACTTGCATGCGTGCTTTTGAAAGTACCCTATTATAGGTCTGATGCAGAATATATTTCCATACGATCGAGTTGATTTGAAAACAGGAGTGCGAATATGGGTTGAAAGTGAAAACCTAGTTTTCTACGATCTTCGTTTGGATCCGCGATGTTGCTTTGCTTTGTGATGTAACCCCAAAAGTTGTTCGTCTTGTTACGCGTACCTACCGTCGATCGGTGAAGTCATCGGATCCGTAGATACCTCCCGATTAACGTTTTAATCATTCGGGTTGGGTTATATATCTTTTTTGAGTTATTTACTACGATATTTCAAATAAAACATATGTAAAATGTTTTGATGAAGTTATTCTTGTTCTCGATCCGAGATATGGTTCTATCTGGTTGTGCGGATCTCATTGTGGGTTGATCGCTCTTGAGTATTGATGGTAGGGATAGACCCGAACACGTGGTTATGGTTACGAAGGAGATAGACCCAAGTCGCACGGAAATGGTAATGAGGTGGTTATGGTTACGATGGGGTTTGACCCAAGTCCACAGCATGGTGATCGTTAGGGCATGGGCCGACTAGATATATTCGGGCGAATGAATGAGATGTGATGGGTGCGGGATCGTTAGAACCTGGTTCTTGGTTATGATGGGAATAGGTAATAACGGATCGAGTGTCGAAAAATGAAAAATCTATTTTGCTTACTTAGAAGTGGATTTCGTTTAAAACCTTCTAAGGTAAGTGTTACGAACTCGACATCATGATTCTTTTATTTATGATAAAACCCCGGTGAGTCGCTAGTACTACTTCCAAACTCTTTCAAATCTTTTCACGGATGGGGGAGGGCGGGCAGGCGGCGAGGTGGGCGCGGGTTCTTATGCTATCTTCCGATGTTGTGTTATATCGACTCGATATTGATGTATTCTTGTCCCTTATTTTGCTTTCGATTGGGACAAGATTTGTTATGTATTATCTTTGTGAGTCTCGTCGAGGATGCTATGTGGTTGACGGTCTGGTCAGCGGTGTAATCTATTTTGCTTCTTGCATTACTTGTTATAAACCAAGATCATGTTTACGAGGTTATGGTATCGATATTATTACTGCAGTGATTGTTCATACCCCCCGCCGTAGGATATGTCCTGAGTTATAGAGGAGATGCGTCCGAAATATCATGGTCACGTCTTCTTATCATGTATGTTATATGTATTCTTCTTCCCGCCTTATACACCCCTAATCACACCCGACATCAGTCTTCCTCGTGATTGGGGGCGTACATGGTATTCTGCGGTGAAGGACTATGGATAGTCCGTTGTCGCCGGACGTCGTGCTCACGTGCGTTAAAGCTCTTCGCGTGGGAGTTGACCGGATTTTTATTTTTTTTTTTTTTTCTTTCTCTTTTGTCTTGTTTTGTTGTTCTTTGATCATCATGCTTTTTGTTAGTTTGTTTTTGGATGAAAGTTGCATCATGGGAGTGAGAGTGATGCTCCAACTCTGCAGCACATTCTCGATTATCGGATCATCCTCTATGGCCATTTGAGCTTTTAATGTTTTGAGCACGGGGCGGTGCTCGATTAAAATGTGGGGATGTTTACCGGTTTGTGTGCTTTTCATATATAGTTTTGTATGCTTAATGATGTGCCCTTGTGCTTATTTTGATTGTTTGGACTTAAGCTTTGTCTATGCGAGTAAGTTAGATCTTGATTTGTGCAAGAACTACTGTGGTATTATGGACTGATGTATTTTCGAATTTTCTTGATGTATGATGATTAAGTATAAGTGAATTAGCGAGTTGTGTGGATTGATAGAAATGTGGATTGATGTGATTTGTCCGGCTAATGTTAGGAGATGTTAACGTGTGGTTCCTATACTACTGTTTCATTATTTATAAAAAAAAAAGTGAAAAGAAAAAAAAAGGAAGAATAGGAGAAAAGCTCCAATTTGTTGAGATTGTTGAAATGGAGGATGGGATTATGTCCCTCTTTCGTAATGAGAAATGGACATGGGAAACCATGTTAGGAGACTCGAGTTCACGAGTTGCACCTTCGAAATTATTCCAAAATCTGTTAAAACTTCTTTGTGCTTTATAAAGAAACTTGTTCTAAAGGTGACCGTTAGTTATTCACCCTAACGGAGAGTTGAGTCGAGCATAATCTTACTTTTTATTTGATATTCACATTCTTGATTTATTTCACATTATCTTTGAATTCGTAAACACCAGTGGGGAAATGCGATAAGGTTTGATTGATTAGAATAAGGGTAAGTTGCTGAGTTATCTTTATTCTTATTAGTTAGACTTTGCTTGAGGAAAAGCAAATGGATAAGTGTGGGGAGTTGTTTTGTATGATTTTGTGATGATTCTTGGTATTGTTTATGTCATTTCTTTAGTTTATCCTATTTATGCCTTGTTCGATTATATTTATCATTCGGACTTACTTGTTCGTTCGATGTTTTGTAAGCGGCGGAAAATAGGATGAATTGGATCTGCAAGATCAAATATAATTGAAGACATCTCGGGAGTTCATAGGCGAAGGCGTCGTCGGAGTTGGACGAGGAGAGCGGGACGACGCAAAGTCGCGCCCGGCGCCCGTCCGCGGCCGCAACGCGCCCGCGCCTGCCGCAGTGCCGTGCCTCAGCGGCTTCGGCCACCCAGCGCGCTCGTTGCAGCGTTAAGTGATTCCTCGCGCTCGTTCCGAAGCGGCGCTTCGGCATCGCGCCGTCCCTCGCCCTCGCCTCTCGGCGCGCTCCCTCGCCCTTTCAGCGCCCTAGCGCACGCCCGGCCAGCCGGCGGGATCGTAGCGTTCACCAATTGAGCCACGCTCATTCAGCGCCCCTCTCGCTTTCTTCCGCTCGCGCACCGGCGCGCCTCTGCCATCGCCTCTCGCCCGCTCGCCGACCCGGTGCCGCAAACCAGCCAGCGCGTTGGCCGCCATGCGCCGCGACCCATGGCGCCCTCGCCAGCCAGCATCCCGGCGCCTCGGCATCTCCGGCGCCAGCTGCATCGCCCTAGCTCGTCCGTCCGTGGCCCGGACTGGCCAGGATTCCGACACCCTCGGCCAGCCCGGCGTTCCTTTCCAGCAGCGCTCGGTAGCATTTCCTGCGCGTTCAGGCTCCGCCGGCGTTCTCGTGTGAGACAGAATCATTTTCATCCGGCGTTCACTTTGAGCCGTTCATATTGATCGAATGTATTGAGGTGCGCTTCATATAGCGCCGGCTCACTCATTTAATATATATATCGGCGTTTAGGTCTCATTCTCAATTCTTATTTTGTTGGCGTGACCATGGTTCTTTTCACCATGTATTCTTGGGACGATTCCTCGGGCAACATAACAAATCTGAGTCTTGTTTTAATTCTGTTTTCTTTTAATCTTTGAATGTTTAAATTATAAATTTATGCTTTGGATTATCGGTTCTTGTGGAATCAATTTCATAGTTTTGGTTTGATGATTTATGTTGAATTGATTCCATAGTGACGATGGATTGGTTTTCATGTTCAGATTGATTTAATTTGTAATGATTTCTTGCTTCGATTATTTGAGTTCTTGTTGGATGATTGATATTATAGTTTATGTGCAATTAGATTTAGATTAGGATTGACAAACCACATGAATAATAAATTGCATGCTTTGTCGCTTTGGTTTATCGATTTTCATGGATTCGACTAGGGATTGACAACCTCAGTTTAGATTTATTGCTTTATTAGTTTAGCTGGGTTAATGACCCTAACGGATCTTGTTTACTTTTCGTATTTCAATTCGGTATGATCAAAACCCGTGTTGGTATTGTGTGTTTAGGTTTAATAATTTCTGTGCCCGCGACCTGAACAATGGCCTGTTAAGTTTTCTTGATGGGCGACTCGTGTTAACTTATCACTCTGATTACCTCGTGCGATTGCAGTGAATTTGAGTGTGTTTTAGCTCGATCATCTAGTACCTCAAGTCGGTCGAAAAGACCCTTGAGTTGTGGTTTGGTGAGCTGTGTTAAACCACATAAGGATATGGGGATCCGCCTGTCTTGAACAAGAAGGGACAAGTTGGAGGCTAGATCCACGGCAATTTGTTTATTGGCTATCCTAGAGGGCGAAGGTGGTTTATTCTATAGTCTAAGGATCAAGGTCATTATTAGCACTGCGATTCTTAGAAGAGGATTATAATGAAAATAAATCAAAGTTGAAATCATTCTTGAATTAGAAGATGATCGTATTCCCGATTAAGCAAAGACGAGATTGGTGTCTAGTGGGAGGATCGACACGATACTAAGAAATTGAAGTGGGTGGAGTTCCATGGAGATAGCCGTACAAGTGGCTCTATCCGACGTTGTGCAGATAGAGAACCACAAGTTCTTGCACCCACCGTTGCCATTGTGCCGATGGCGCTCTCGTGGTGGGAGGTTGTTACGTCCCGAGCGATTTATGTTGTGGGTGAATCTTGGATTTAATCGAAGCGGCAGGCAATAATCGACCCATGGACATCTGGAGGCGATACAAGAATAGATGCAAGATCATGCCGCTATGGACTTAGAAATAGGTCCATAACGCTATGGATGTATGAGACACCTCACCGGATGGCGGGAAGCCGTAGGTAGTAAGTGGGTATCTGAGGAAGAGATTGAGATGGAGGTTTACTTTTAAAGCGCGTGGCGAAAGTACACTCGATTGAGGGCATCGTTCGATGAGACCTTTTGCACATGTGCAATCTCAGTCGTGAATTCTTACGCAGCATGAACTTGAACTTGAGGTTTGGCAAATGGATGTGAAAACCGCTTTTCGCGGTTACCTTGAGAAGGTAGAGACATCTATACGACAACAGAAGGTTATGTGGTGAAGGGTGAAGCATCTAGTATGGAAGCTTAAGAGTCCATTTATGGCTTAAGCAACTCACGATCGAACTTAGCTTTGCGAGTGGTAAAGTCCTATGATTTACCCATTGCTAGCGAGAGTGTGTGTATCGTTTAGATGTCAGCGGTGATGTGGTATTTCTGCGACTTTAGTAGATGACATTCTTCTGGTTGGCAACAATGTGAAGTTGTTATCGACGTAAAGAGTTGGTTATCCGATCGTTTGAATGAAAGACTTAGGAGATGCGTACATTCTTGGGATCAGGTTTACCGAGATCGCAAGAGGAAAATTTGAGCTTATCTCGCGTCTTAATTGATACTTGTGATTACTCGTTTTAGTATGGACCGCGAGAAAAGTTGCTACTTTCGGTAGTTCTTTATCTAAGGAGCATCACTGATCCGCAAAGGAGATAGAGGAATGAGACAAGTTCTACGCTTCGCGTAGGAAGTCTCATGTATCGAATAGTAGAGCGATATTTTACGGTAGGCATAGTAGCAGATATCGATCTAACGGACAAGCTCTTGGATGCGAAAGCATATACTCATACCGAAAGACTCGAGATTATAGCGGTTTACCATGCGGATAGTCTAATGCCTTTGGGTTGTCTGATTCGGTTCCAGTGACCGTGATGAAAAATACTACCTCGGTATGTGTTTACCTTGGGAGGTGGGCGAGTATCGGGGTCAAAGCGGCATGCATTGCGGACTCTACCATGGAAGCCGAATATGTGCGCGGAGGTCTAAGGAGGCTGATGGTTCAGAACTACCTCTGGATCTAGGAGTGTGCACGGTTTGAGTATCATAGTTTCTTGTGATAACTCGGTGCGATGGCAAACTCGAAGGAACCACGGACCACAAAGCGACCAAACACATGAGAGAAAGTACCATGTCATACGAAAATCGTTGAGCGAGGGACGTCGCTGATTGAAAAGATTGATCGAGGATAACCTAGCGGATCCATTCACAAGAGCCTGCAAAAGTCTCGAAGTGCACGCTTGAGGACTCTGGATTCGCTTGATGACCCACCTTGAAAGGAAACTTTTGTATAAGTGGGAGAAGCAAGTGATGGTTTTGTTTGTAATAGCTAGTAGAGACACATTGTATACTAAAAGTTTGCTTTAGTATAAGTGGGAGATTGTTGGATTTGTATCGAAAGCGTTTTGGTTGAGCTTGTATACAATGTTTCTGTTACCACTATTACAATCTCCTATCTGATTTGATTACTTGATTGCATATATCTGTCCCTTATCTATATATAAGTTAATCATACGTGTGTAGAAGATACAGCAGCCGTATGATTGGTGCTTAATGAGATATAAAAGAATCGTGAGACAACTTGAGGACGAGTTGTCGGTATATGGTATAGATAAAGTACTTGACTTGGTTGCTTGTCTGTCGGTGCGTCTCGTATTAATGGATCACAGATGAGATGAGTTCTTCTCGGACGTCGTGAAGAACCTAGATCTCGGTGACTTACGATGATCTAAACCTCGATAAGGTATTAGGTGAGTATGAGTTCGACCATCATTTTGACTTGTTATGGGTGAGGTTATATGTTCTAACCCATATTCTCCGCATCTTGGGTGGTGGCGTGCTGTATGTCATGCTATTATCGATCGAGTCCCGTATCCTTTAGGATGATGACGTCCCTTAAGGAGCTCAAATTTATTGTACTAAACCCGAGTTGAGTTAGCTCAGTACAATAATAAGGTTGAGTGGTACTACTTAAGGAATTAAAGATATTAATTATTTTAAGCGTCGAATGCTCTAAATAATTAATGGACGCGATATCTTAAATGCGGGATTCGTAATGTCTAAGTAAGCCCGACTAACTTGGTAATAAAGGGGTAAGTATTTATTCTCTAGTGATGAATGAATGTTTATAAATTAATTTATTTAGAATTGAACATAAGATAATTAATTTATTTGAGGCCCATCTTTATTCCTTGCATTTGATCCACTTGGCATGCCCGTCCGAAGCTAGAAAATCGGCACCCTGTTCTCTATGGTAAGATTTATCTCTTTATCCTAAAGGATATTATTATATTTATGGGATATGCATGGATCTTTCCTAAGTGGGATTATGGTAATGCATTATAAATATAAGGTAAGAGATAAGAATCAGGTTAATCCTCACTTATTAAACCTAAATTTTGTGCATCCTATGCCATAGTGAGGATTCTCGAAAATTCATAGAGTGAGGTGATTTTAAGCATTCTCCATAGTCCTCGCTCGAATTGGAGATTGACGGCGGGATACATCCGGAAGTCAAGCAGAGTCTCGATCGATCCGCTCGGCATTCGGTAAACACGAAAACCCTAGTGTTGAATTAATTATATAGTCATGCTAGAATATAATCAATGATGGTGAATTAAAATCGAAGATAGATCCTCGGAGAGGGCTAAACCTAGTTTTCCATCAATACCAACCATGTCGAACAAATACAAGCATACTCGACTATCATGAAAGTGCAATAGAGTTACCTCGGGGAAAGACGGCGATCGAGAGGAGGCGATGCGCATTCCGGGTCGGTGTGCGACCGTGGCGTCGAGGAATCGCGGCGCTTTATCCTTTAAAAGCGTTGTAGAGCGGAGGCGAGGGGACTTCGGGACATCTTTATTCGCTCGGAAGAGGCCTCGGGTACCTCTTTTAATTGTTAAGGTAGAAGGCTCGGCAGGGCTCGACCCCACCCTCTTCTTCTTTCCTCGATGAAGTCCCTTGCCAAAGCGAACTTCGTTAAAAAAAATAAAATAAAAATGAAAAGGGGCTGCTTCCTTCACATTCGCCATGGTGGCGGGATCGAGGGCTCGACCAGCGGTACAAGCTCGGCCTCGGGAAAAGACTTAGTCCGCAAGCCCGATCTTGTCTAGGTTGCTCAGCTGCGAAGTCGTAATCCGTGCGATGTCGTGACTTCTCACGATTCGAGCCAAGCGGGTGACCGGAAAGCGACGAAAAGAAAAAAATTTGGTGCCGGTTAGGGATTTTCGGCTTCGTCTTTAATTTAAAATTGCGCGGTGACGGATAATACCACCCATGTGGATTTAAGCGAAAGAACCTAAGGATGAGTCCCTAGGTCGAAGGGAAGTTATGTCGATCGCAAAGACACCAAGGCGTGTCAAATGCGGAAGGAGTTCGGCGTTAATTGGCACAAGGGAATGGCGAGCAGGCATTGCTGATTTGACATATATAGAAGGATAGGAAGGCGAAGGCCATTTTTAAGGCTATCATAAATGGCCGTGACAAAACCCCTTGGGGAGCACACACCCTATCACCCGATGGGAGCCACATACTGAAGGATTTTGGGATATAAAAATTGAAGCAAGCTCTAATCTTGCGGATCTTCTAAAATAGAAGGAAATGAAACCTACACAAAATCCATTAAAGGCGGAAAAACAAACTCTACGCTGCGAAAGGTGGGAGGTATCAAGGTATATACTTCTACAACCACCAAATAATCCGGTGGCGACACGAGATACAACGGACCTTCACGGCCGTGAGAATCCTCGAATAAGAAGGAGATGAAGAAGCCGTAAAACTTACTAGTTTAAGAGAATAGCGAAGAAGATCTTTGACGCGGACAGCGAAGACAACAATGGCGGCAGTTGAGCACTTTTTAGTTTGCGACTTTGAAATTTTTTGAAATCGGAAATGACTAAAGTGATACGAAATGACTTATCAAGGAAGTTATTTGATAATAACTTTATCGGGAACTCGACCGCTGCCACATTGATGCGCATTAATCAAATCTTGTATCCTTGTTCGACATCGTGAGAGAATCCGTGTTCGGCCTCGACGCGGCGTCATGTATCCACCTCGAAACCGGCATAACACCTCGTGGTGAAGCCGTCGAAGACCTCGGCATAATGCCGTCGGTGAAGTCGACGCAGAACTTGACATAACACCTCATCGGTGAAGCCGTCGAGAAGACCTCGACATAATGCCTCGTCGGGTGAAGTCGAGCATGAAGCGTAAAGCCAAATCGGGTGAAGTCGACATGAAGACTGACATAACACCTCATCAGTGAAACCATCCGGAAGACATCGGCATAACGCACCGTCGGGTTGAAGTCGAAACATGAAGACTTGCATAACACCTCGTCGGTGTGAACCGGTGAAGACCTCGGCATAGCCTGGACATGTGAAACCAAGTAACATGACTTGGTAAAACACCTAAACGCATGAAGCCAAACAGGACTTGACAGCATATCGGCAAGATATACACCTGTGATAATGACCTCGGCGAGCGCATCTACAAGTGACCAGTGACGTCGACTTGAGCCTCAGCAACAGCAGTCGAGATAGAAGGAGGCCTTGATGTCGATCGCGCTCCGGCTTAAGTCATCGCGAATCTCGGTGAATTACAACTCTCAAACCCACCACGACCTACCAACCTGCGTCTTTTGGGAGGAATATGATAGGATCGACCCGACTACCGGTCGAAACGCCGGGCCCAATATAAATAAGCCGGACATTAAGCTCAATGACGAGTTCGGCCGAAAACTCTAAACCGGTAGGAGCATTGAAGATTAGAGCCATATCTGAAAGTCTAACTAGAAAGAGATAGGATTGAGATCATCTAGAGGAGATCTTGGATTCGAGATCTAGGTGATATAATTGTGTATAAATAGAGGCTAGATTAGGCGGAAAGATCTACACTCTTTGTACTTCGCTTCTTACTCTCATACACATACACTCTCTGCTTGCCCAGTGGACGTAGATCTAATTGAAGATCGAGACCACGTAAATCATTGTGTTCATCGTGCATTTATTTCCCTAACGAAATTAAGATCGATCATATATACTTTTTCCCCTTTTTCTTCATAAAATTAGTGTTTGAGAAACACATAGGAGATATACTTGAAGATACATAATTACAAATATTACAATCGGATCACCAATTGACTTAGTGGAGCAGGGAAGAGTGTATGGTAAAGACTCTCAATCGATGGCGGGAGGCCTTAAAACTAGGGCGGCAGAGAAGTATTACCCTCATTGTTGATTCAGCGGTTGCAATACTTCTAGAAATTGAGGCCGCAAATGCGCGAGAAGATCTTTGCCCAATAAATATCTGGAAAGTCATCAAGAATACTAGGGGATCTGTTAATGGTTTTCTCCAACTCCTTAAAAACACTGCCCACAGATCTATCAGCCTTCTCTGATGGATTCCATCTGAGACTCATGGATACTTTGATAGAGTGGGTGACAGCGGGCGCCGTGTGAATTAAATGCTGCAGATGCATAAGCTATCATCGGTTTATGAAATGCAGGTGGGAGATGGGTTAGAAGGTTGATTCATAACTCATGCAGGGGTAAGCAGATCTACAATCTTAATGTAAGCCATCTAAAACTAAACAAATATAAACTCAGAACTACTGTGATTGGAAAGTTTTCTTGCCTGGGAACTCTGAAGTACTAAAGCTGGTTGCTGCTTTGGGAACTGAAGAAAGAGTGAAATGAACCTGACAAAAAAAAAATTAAAAAGAACCAAAAGATCCATCAGTGTAGCACAGCACCATCGCTCTAGGTAATTTTCCTAGTAGTAAATCTGTTGGCAGTATGCTCGTGTGGTAATATTCAAGCAAACAGAAGCTATATCATGACGGGCTATCAAACCAAAATAACTTGGTATCATATCTACAAATCATATAGAATGTATGGTGAGACTATTAGCTTTCGTTTTCACTGAAACAAACAAAGTTTGAACTAGGAGGTGGGAGAGAAGCTGGATGAGAGTTGAAACAATAGACTACAAACCCTTGGACAAAATCGCTTGAAAATGACCACATTGCACTGAGAGTTGGAGAAGCTAGAAATCATTGACTCCCTTGTTCCTCAGACTCATCATTAATATTCTCTTTGTACTAGAAAAGATATATCTATCTAGATATTTAGTATCACTAAACATCAAGATAGATAAATATAATAGTTAGTCAAACACTGCATGAATAAGAGGCTAATGGAATGGGAGAAACACCCAAAAACAAAAAGATGACGAAAGAACCTTCATCTGATGCTTCGTGAATGGCTAAGTCATTTAAAGAAAGATACATTGCAAATTTTTACATCAACTTTAACCAAAAGGACTTGTCACTTCCTGGGGCTATTGATGTGAAGTTTCCAATCCCTAGTTTCTTGGTGCAAAGATCAGGCAACAAGGGAAGATAAGCCAAAAATCGTCCAATTATGTTCAATGCATCCCAAAGAAATATGAATGATGACTTCAATACATACATATAATCATCAAATATGGACATGGAAGATCTGGATCAGTAGTAGAAACATAGTCTCAGGAATAGGGCTAGGGTTGTAGAAGAAGGAACATGAAACAAAAGTATAAAATCTGCTAGATTTTCCTACCTGAAAAGTGAACACTCCAGATGAACATAAGAACGTTGCTTTCTCTGCAAAAGACCTGGGGCCAATGAAAACAGAGCTGATCAGTTTTATATTAATACAAATCAAGCACAGATAAATAAAATTCAACGACAAAGTTTCATTGCCCAAGGTAAAGGCAAACGGATCAGCTTCTATAGGCCTTCCAAGATGAGGTACCAATGACTGAATAAACTTCCTTCTTATTTCAATGGATGAGACTGCGTCTTTAATCTGCAAGAGAGAGAAATATTTCTTATTGTTAGCTTGCACTAATAATATGTTTTTAACATTTCAAATGGGAAGGTTGTAGAAAACCTGTGAGTTCAGCATTTGTTCCAAATTTGGAAGATATTCAGCTGTGCACCTGCAAATGTATACACAGATCAAATAGAGAAAAGGACACCTGAGGTTACATACCTATAAAAAGGAAGGTCAGGGTATACAAGACATTTACACAAAACTCTCAATCTAAGAATCTAACTAGAAAGAACAATACTCAACTAGAGCATAAACTTACATCCCATCCACCCAAGTAGGAAGTTTAAAATCTTCAGTGAAATAATAGGCTTTCAATTCTGGAGAAGGAATCAACTTTAGACGTGGAGCAGGTGGTACAGCAGAATATCTTTTCCCAAACCGGAAGTATAA